>CM039679.1:9850960-10130960 GCA_022537955.1 Schmidtea mediterranea | reverse complement strand
TATTATTATTATATTATTATTATTATTATTATTATTATTATTATTATTATTATTATTATTATTATTATTATTATTATTATTATTATTATTATTATTATTATTATTATTATATTATTATTATTATTATTATTATTATTATTATTATTATTATTATTATTATTATTATTATTATTATTATTATTATTATTTATTATTTATTATTATTATTATTATTATTATTATTATTATTATTATTATTATTATTATTATTATTATTATTATTATTATTATTTTTATTATTATTATTATTATTATTATTATTATTTTATTATTATTATTATTTTATTATTATTATTATTATTTATTATTATTATTATTTTATTATTATTATTATTATTATTATTATTATTATTATTTTTATTATTATTATTATTATTATTATTATTATTATTATTATTATTATTATTATTATTATTTTATTATTATTATTATTATTTTATTATTATTATTATTATTATTTTTTTTTTTTTTTATTATTTTATTATTATTATTATTATTATTATTATTATTATTATTATTATTATTATTATTATTATTATTATTATTATTATTATTATTATTATTATTATTATTATTATTATTATTATTATTATTATTATTATTATTATTATTATTATTATTTAGTTTTCCGACTATATATGCTATACTTTTTTATGCTGTCTATAAAAACGTAAATTTTTATAAACAAAATTAAAAAATAAACATTCAATCAATTTGTTCTTTGGTAGAAAGTGAAGCTGAAAAAATTTTGAGTCAAAGAAGCACACGATCAAATTGATAATTAAATAGATGAATATTTATCGCATCTATTATCTCAGACTATTATTGATATAGGCTAAATATTATTACAATAATAAATTACATTAGGACTTAATTTTAATAAATATATTATTTCATTTCATTTGTTATTCCGTCTTATAACTTTTCCCCTACCATTTTGTCCGCATGACATTTTATCCTCTGACATTTTGTCCCCATGACATTTTGTCCATGCCATTTTGTCGATGACATTTTGTCCGCGGACATTTTTTCCTAGCACCGTCAAAACATGTGCCTTCATTTTATCTTAGTAAAATTATTTCTAAATATTTTTTTTGTGTATAAACATAATTAGGTGTACAGTAATTCCTCGTTTATCGCGGTTAATCCGTTCCAAACTCTATCACGATAAATGGATTTTTCCGAAGTACGCTTTTATTAAATTTGTAGAATTTGTGTTAATAAATTGAAAATTTTCGTTGTCAGAGTATAGGGAACTTGTTTACGACCATTTCAATGCGAGTATTACCATTCTGGACATGAAATAAAACCCCTCTGATCACGATTATACTGTTCTGGATGGTAAGCATATTACTCCGATTCTTTGTTTTATCGTCAGAAGGCTTAGATGAAGCAAATCGTTTAGGAGCCATTGTGGAGCCTAAACGAATGTTTTCGGTAATCGAAAGCACTTGTTACTTTATTAATTTGAAAACAATATATATTATCAATGATTTTTTATATTTTTATGTAGTATGTATCTGTGTGGATAATTCTTGCAATCCCGGTGTTGATTATCTACTGTGATTTTGAATACAAATCTGAGAAAACAGCGATATCGTGAAGCCGCGAAAGTCGAAGTGCGAAGTGGCGAGGGATTACTGTAAATCAGTTTTTACAGTAGCTCAGTGCAATGATTCTTAACAGGGACCTATAAGAAGTTATCCGAGGAGTTACCAAATCATTATTTATTTTTAAAAATGAAATAATAAAGTTATGTCTTATATTTATTATAAAAAAAATAAAGCAATAAAAAAATCAATTTAATATAGATAATTTTACAAATATAAATTATTATTTAAAAAAGGTGGAGATAAAAAATTATGAAATATTTGGTGTGTCATGAGTATAAAAAGGTTAAGAACAACTAGTTTAGTGGAAGGTAACTCCAAATAAAGGTTTATAAATTTTAAGTTGAGATAACATTATCACATTATTTTTGCAGAGTTTTTGATTTGCGAGGAAACTACAATTACATCTATCAGCGATTTTGTATCTAACTGACAGGCTTCTTAAAGCTTCGAATACACTCGTGTAATTTTTTGAAAACGTATAATTGACAATTGTTTTAATGCTAGAAAGATCCACTTATACCAATGTTGAGTTCGCCGAATTCTCAACTTGAAACCTTTGATAAATAGTGAGACAAAACTGGTTCAAAAATGTAATCAACATTAAATGTTACTGTAATGGAACTTAGTATTTACAACAGGTGAACTATGTTTTATGTAACCACCTGTTTACAGGTACTTTGACCAGCTAATAACTTGTGAACAGAGACTATTTTTGAAGAAAGTGGTATCCTTTTCATTGAGGATATCTTACATTAGTCTCGTGAGATCCTCTTTAAATCAAATTTCTACCTCATAAATGTTTCGATTACATCCCAAAAAAAACCGAGCATAAAAAATGTTCGGTAAGATGTTCTTTAATGAATCATTTTTGGTGGCATTTCTTCTAGAATACGCATCAACTATAGCCACGCTTTATTGATACTTAATAAGGTCTCGTTCACCATTATAATATTTTTTAAACATTTTGTCGAAAAGCATGAAAGATGGCCAGATTTTCAACGACATTCTTGCATTCGCTTTCCTTGTATCTTTGCTGTCAAGAAATGTGAGAAGAATTGACAGAATAATTTTCTGATTTAAATTCTCTCCAGCATGTTCTTCCTTACATTAGGTCTAGTTTTTTCTAGCCAATTTTCTTGGATCATACATTTTTTCCTCAATAAACACATTGTTCCTGCCAGATTAAAACTCTCTAATTCAATTAAAAATAGTTATTTTGTATGGTGCTTCATTTTTATGTGTTTCTTGCAGTTGATAAATGTTCTTCTTTTCTGTTTTCAAAATCAAACAAAAATAGACAATCGTTTAGGTGGTTTCATTAGAATTAAAGTAAGAGATTGATAGTTCAAGCTGTCTTAAAAAAATTTCGAGAGCAAGTATTAGAATAAAGATAAATTCGAATTAGGAAAAGAACTATTATCTCTTTGTGCCAAAAACCGTAGAAATGCCAGTGAAGGTCAAATATCGAGAGAAAAAAATTGATAATACTTTTTTGAATTTCTTTTCGTTTATTTTCCAAGTCTATCAACATTCAAATGAGCCAAGGAATTCTATTTCTAAAGACCTAATATTTCCAATTAAATTTGATGGCTCCAACTCCTCGATTATTTAGTTTATATTTCTGATAAAAATGATTTATTCGTTTACTCGAAATTATTTTTCTCTCTGATTAAATCAAACTATTTCTACAGTTATTCCTAACTTCTATGAGTGGTTTCAAATTTCATCTTGGTTTATCGGCTCTCACAAATTTTGTTGTTTGTATTTCATTTCCCATTTCTTAGTTCAACTTACCTTATTTATCGACACTGGTGACTCGTTTGCACATCTCATTTCACCTAACATTTTTCTATATTAAACTTCCTTATATTATCTAATAAACTTTCATCAATCAAGCTGATTGTTGCCCTTGTGTCTAACAAACAACGCAATTCGCTATTATTTATCAATATTGTGACACTTGATCTACCATTTAATTTATTATATTTAATTAAATTATCATTATTTACATTATTAATATTACAAACATACTCTAGGATTTCTCAAACATCATTAAATCTCCATTCATCCTTACACCACTCACAATAAAATTCCGTATCAGGCAGGCATTTACAATTATCATTATTAGTTATATATTCATATTTTTCATCATTCAATACATGCAAAAAATCATCATACGATTCCCTATTCAATATATTACTCGTACTTACTAATGTGCTCCAATCACCTCCTCTCGCGGTGAAGCATATCCATTTATTTACTGGTTTCCATGGTCCTTCGCCCATTGCTGCTTTGATATTGTTGGTCTCGGTTATTTCGATCATTACCTTGGAACTCTGCTCTTGCGTATACTTGATCATTTTCTCTCGCGTCTATCCATTTTTCAGTTCTTTGAAACCATTGGTGCTTAAAATGTTCTGCTTTATGACAATGGTGACATTTCACATTACGACATTATGATCTCCTATGTCCCTCTTCAAAACATGCCCAGGATTTGAATTTTGGCTGGCTATTTCTCTGTACAACTTGCTTGTTGAAATTATGTTGTTTTTCCGGGTATTCTCTGTTTTGTCTAGATTCGCCGACTGTATATCTGTTCGAAACGTAGTTGTATCTTTGTGGCATTGGTTGTGCTAGAATATTTGAGGTCTTTCTGACTACATCTACGTATCTTCAATCTGTTCCCATAAATGCCATCGAGCTATTGTTTCGAAATAATTCTTTATTTACCTTTTCGTGCATTTTAATTCTCTTTTTCATTTCATATATTCGTTTAACATTAAATCTTTTTTTTAATCTTGATCTCCCACTGCATTACAAATAAGAAATTTTTGTAGCTCCTCTTTATTTAATTCATATTTCAGAATTCTTCTCGCCAATTTCTCAATTTTCTCACAAAAATCATAGACAGAATCTTCACCTTGTCTATTTTCCAGTGCTTCACTTAAGTCTTCCATCGTCAGTGAAGTCAAATTTCTTGATTGCTTCAGTTGATAAAAAGGCTTTTATAAATCTTCCTTTGAAATCCTCAGAAATAGTTCTGACTTCTTTGATGATATCTTCAATATCAGCCCCTATTTCTAAGTTTTTAGGTGCCTTGATAAAGTTGACCATCGTGGTAGCCATATTAGTAGTTTGATTTCGTAAATTTAATACGTCCATTAAAAACTAAATTATATTAAATTCCAAACTTTATTCAAAAAACTACAAACAAAACAATATTAAAACAACGATCTAAAGTTGTTTTTAATCATAAATGTTTTTTAGTATTTCTTTTGAGGATATTTCAGCAAGCATGAATTAACAATTGGATAGGGAATATTGATACACAAACATTCAATAAATATTTAATATATTTAAATTACAAACATTCCTAAATATTAATTTTACCATCAAGCAATTTTGAGACATTGGGGGTAATAGGAAATGACAATATCACGTCTGTTGAAGTAATTGGTGGGAAATTTAAAAACAAGAAATGTAAACTTAAACTTTTGAGAGATTTAATGCAATGGCAGTGGAAAAGATTGCTCAAAATAGTCAAAACAAAATGAAATGAATTGTCCATCTATCAGTCCGCAGGCACGAGTTAATGGTTAATATGATGAGATTATTTATTTCTACACAGAGCATTCAAAGAGATTGAAGGAAAAAAGTGAACCTATTGCAAGACTAACTCCACTGGGATGGACTTGTATTAATGGATCGGAAACAGGAATATTGGGGCATATATAAGTTCCTTCGAGATTTTAAAGTAATTTCGTGCTTTCGTTTTCCTTTCTAAATCTTTGATTAAAAATGACCTTATCTTATTCTATTGTTTAATTTTTCCAATTCTTTGCCATTTCTCTTTGGTTTTCTCACTTGCTCCATTCACTCATATTTTACAAACTCTTGGAGCAACAGTTTTTGTTTAATACTTTTTACTCAATCGTTTTTTTCAATTTAACAATAATTATCAGATATCCTTATAGCTGTCTCAATATTTATTGTCTATCACAATTATAATCGATTTGACTTTGATAATACAATTATAACTCAAAATTATAAATTCAGGGCTTATAATGATAAACAGTGGACAACAGTCATATTATTAACTGCCAAACTCTAATCGAATATCCTCAATATATTCGTATCACTCAACGAGTTGCTATAGTTTGTTTGCCTTCTTTTCTTTAACAGTATTTTTCCAAAATGTTTGACTAATTTTTAGAAAATGTTTTCTTCTTGGCTCTACTTTTGTCATATTTTCATCTTTCCTTTTCAAATTCTGTTCTTGTCCAAGTTTTGTCTTTTTGTAAACTTTACCAACTCATGACACTTGTAGATAATTATCTTGTGCTCCATTGGACATTCCTGATTTCCGTATTCTTTATCTAACAGCTGTCGAGATATACTGTTTTATTTCGTTTCCTTCTCTATTTATTTTTCCGACTATCTTAATAATTCGTTTGTTATCTTGGACAAACTCTTAAGATAAGTGAAATCCATTTCATCATTGTTTTTGTTTTCTCTTATTTTTCACTTCCACTTATTAAGTAAGAACGACCTTGTAGTATTTCTTTGTTTAACTTTATTAATTTGTTATTTCTCTTCTAAATTTTCCTTTCTTGTCAAAGTTTCACACAAAGACTTTCTGATTTATACATTTTCCCCTTGTTTATTTTACCCAATTTCTGGCACCAATGTAACGAAGGTAAAATGATTTAATAAATTTTATTGGTAATAAAATTTGTCTGGGTTAAAAATAACTTCTGGAAACTCTTCTCTTCTCTTCGTCTATTGAATCATTGAATTGGATTCTTGTTAAAGGTAAATATTGTATTGATTTTTTATATTGAATCGAATTTTTGATAGAATTTGTCATAGAAATATCGAAATTGGAATTTTAGAGCATGTTAGAAAAGTTGTAAATAATCATAATATTTAAGCAAATTTCATTTTATTTTAAACAATAAATTCTGAAAGTTATTCAATATTTTAATCGAATATTTATTGATATTTTTTGAAATTTTATTGCGATCGATAATCGATCCAATGTTAATATTGAAATTATTTGTTTAAATTGATGATTTTTAATCGCCATTTTGAATTTTTGTTTAAATGAGCTGGCCGCATTTTTAAATCTTTATTTTTTCAATTTTTACTCAATCCAATTTATAGACAGAATTTAATATAAATTCTAATCGTAATTATGATATTTTTCTATTCACCTTTTGATATTTCATTTATTTTCATTGCGACAAAAGGTCAAAAATTTATTATTGGCTTTGTAAAGATTATTTTAAAAATAAGGTCAGGAAAAGCATACACACACGCACGGATTGACCAATAGCACATACATACAAACGGATTGGCTAATAGCGCATACACACACAATTCACCACTTCACGTCAGTGAGAATTTTCCTCTTTTAGGATGGGTTACTTTCCTATATTACCAATTTGTGAATACTAAACAAGTTCTGCAATTTTTTCTTTACAGAGCATTCTAAAAGTTCTATTTCATAATAAGTGAAATTATAAGAATAAAATAATAATAAAAATGATTTATATTAAAATTAACAAAAGAAAGTTAATAATAAAGACTTTTAAAATAATATTTACGTACTTGAATATTGGCTTTCATTATCATAAATTTCTTGCCATAAGCTCTATTTCTTACTAAATCCTTCGCCATTATTTTAACTGATTCTTCTTGGCCGATTTTCGCAGCTTTCTTTATGTCAGTTATTAATTTTTTCTCATCTGTTTCACATTTCTTTTGTTCGCGTTCTAATTCTCTAATAACTTTCTTTAAAGAACGCTGATTTTCTCTCATTATCTGTTCGGGAGTTTTGGATTTACCGAAAATATATTTCATTATCTAAAAAGTTTTATTTTTGCAATTTTAATGATTAAAATTCTATACAGCGGTCATAATTCAAATGATTGAATGGCAATTATTAAAACAATTATTTAAGTTTGTGATTTGTGAAATTAATTTAAAGTTTTATTGAATAAATAATATGTAGGAATCTAAATAAAAAGTAAAGAATTTAGACAAAATGTAGTACAAATGTATTTTTTAAATCATGTGTCAAAGATTTTTGTAACTAATGTTAAATTTTATCGAAATTTCTCAACCGATTTAAATATTATCTAATTTTTGGGATTAGGATACGTAGATCGAATTTCTAATTGTTTTCTGTATTCACTGCTCACGATTTGTTCGCGTTTTACTTCAGTCACGAATCCACAATGAATTGATATAAGTAACATACCTAATTTCATAAAAACAGCCTGTCAATTTGTTACTTTACACTGATCCCGAATCTGCTATTAGGTTAACTCATGTACATACTTCATTACTCTTGATCTGAAATATCTGTCACTAAGATGTGAAGGTCCTGCATAAAATGTCTTGCTTACTTATTTAAAGGTGAGCTGCATTTTCAAGACTGCTAAGAGTAAGGTAATTAATGGTTTATAACTACTGGTAGGGTTAGGTTCAGTGGTTAGTGGTTATTGGTTAGGATAGATTACGCCTCTTATATTTATATCAATAATATATAATCCTTTTTCAAAATGAATAATAAGTTAAAATTTAATTATAAATGAATTTCTTATTCATAACTTAAAGATTTGGATTCATTTCTAAAATAATAATTCTAGTAGGATCAGATATAGTTACCTACTTCATTCAATAATAATTTAATGCTATTTTTAACATTTATCATGTAAAGAGCCCAAATCTTTTCTACAGACTCTTTATTAATCTAGATATGTCCTAGATAATGTCCTTAAAATACTATGTAGAATTACACAAGGCAATTTATTCATTCATAACATATAGGTCAGTCTGTGTTTTATTTAGGAAAACGATTTCAGAAGAAAGTTATGAGTAGTCAAATTTTGGTAAGTTAGGTAAGTCACTTCACTACGCACATTTGATTGAATTGATCATTTGTAATTTTTTAATTTAAAAAATATAAAAACTAAAAAAATTTAAAGAAATAAAAATATTGCTGACATTTTTTTATATAAAACAGGTTTCTGTAGTTTTAATAATGAAATTATATGAAATTTAATAACTGAATAATTTTTAAATCATTAAATTATAATCATTACAAATTTTATCGAAGGTATTTCTATCGAGTAAATCAGAAAATAAATGAATTCAATATGATACTTGAATAGTAGGTAGTTAGGAGCTCACTGCCTCCACACACCATTGCATAATAAAAGTAATGAGGGGCGTTCGCGACGGATTAAATTATGCAATTTAATCTCGGATTATCTTGATTACGTAATTATGTAATCAATATAATTAATATTTGTGTGCACACATTTTTTTAAAATTTTTTTTCAAATTTTTTTGGCGGATTTTTTAAAAATTTAAATAATTGCGCAAATTTTTCAAAAAATATTTTTTGACGCATTTTTTTAATTCAAAATTTTGTGAATTTTTTTAAAAAATTTAAATTATTTAAAATTTTTTTTTGAATAAAATTTTTTTCATCCACAAACATTTTTTGTCGCACTACAGTCAGGAGGTATTTTTGACTCTCGATAAAAAAGCCTAAAATAAAATTGGTTGAATCGACTAACGATAAAAAAGCATAGAAATATTTTCTCGATTAAAAAGCCTAAAAAATATTTCTTTGATTTAAATTCATATGTAATTTTTCTTGATAAAAAAGCATAAAATAAAAATTGGCTCAAATCGCCTAAGATGGTGACACTATAGTCAAGGATATTTTTAAATCGTAATAAAAAACAATGCAATATTTTCTATAGGTAAAAAATTGTCAAGGGCATTTTATAGGCTTGTTAAAAAACACTTTTAATATTTGGTCACACAATTTTCATATGCAAATTTAGGCTCTAGATAAAAATAAGTTAAAATACCTAAAGTAAATTAAGCTAAATTAAGGTAAATTAAAGGGTCTAACGTATATTAAAGTAAATTAAGTACATTCGAGTACATTAAGATAAATTAAAGTAAATTAAAGGGTCTAAAGTAAATTAAGTACATTCAAGTACATTAAGGTAAATTAAAGTAAATTAAAAGGTCTAAAGTAAATTAAAGTACATTAGGGTACATTAGAGTATGTTAAAGTAAATGTAAGTACAATCGAGTACATTTAAGTAAATTAAGGTTCGTAAAGTAAATTAAGGTACATTAAAGTACATCAGAGTAATTTGAAGTACGTTAGAATAAATTTAAGTAAATTAAGGTTCTTAAAGTAAATTAACGTGCCTAGAGTAAAATATGGTAAGTTAGGTAAGAATTTTTTTAAAATTAAATAGAGTCAACAGTTAAATTACATAAGGGTAATTTTTAAAGCTGAAAATTTTAAAAGCAGTTATAGTTGGCAAATTACATAGTTTTATGATAATTTTAATAATATCTAGTTTTACGAGGTATTTATTTTAGTAAATTTTAATCATCTTTGTGAATTTTATGGTATTTTTTGAATTCTCATGGATTTAGGGTTTGATTATCTTTTAAATGAAATTGAAGAAATGAGGGTAAATCTATTATTTTAAAAACACTTAATTTCTTGATAATTTATTAGATTTGACTTGATTTTAATATATTTTTTTATATAAAAGTTAAATTTACTAACAAAATGTTTATGAAACATGTATTTATGATAATTATTTACCAATTAGAATCCAATTTGACTTATAGATTTTGAATAGTAAATGATATTTTAATTATAATTTTATGTTCTATTTAAAAAGTTGATTAAATCAGTTGATTTTTAAAAATATTTTAGTGAAACCTAAAATTTAATTGATTTTACAGTAAAAAAAGGGTGTTCAATTAATTAAGCCAGTTAAATATTGTTATTTTATGAATTAATATTATCTAAATATTATTTTTATGAAACAAAATGGAAGAAATATTGTCATTTAAAGAGAAATGATTGGTTAAGAGGGGTATTTATAATATTTTTAGGGGGTTATGTTTGGATGAAAATCGATATGTGGGTGAAAGATGGTAGAAATAATATCATTTGATGAGAAATGATTTGTTGAGGGGAAATTTATGATATTTTAAGGGGAATGATTGGTTAAGAGGAGAATATATGATCGTTTAAGGGGAAATGATTGAATAAGAACATGTTTGTTGATATTTTTAAAGGGTTGAGTCAGTTGAATTTTGTTATTTTAAAGGCATATGATTGTTTAAGGGAATTTCAAAAAATTGATTCTGTTGAATATCGAAATAAATCGGTGATTTTTATAAAAATAATAAATATAGTCATATAGTGGAATATAGTAGAAATATTGTCATTTAAAGAAAAATAATTGGTTGAGAGTAAATTTTATTTTATTTTAGGGTGAAATGATTGGTCAAGGGAGGAATTTTATTTTAAGGGGATTTCAATTAATTTATTCAGTTCAATATCGAAATAACTCGGTGACTTTTATCAAAAATAATGAATAGAGCTGGGATTATTTTCATTTAAAGAGAAATGATTGGTTGGCAGTAAATTTTATAATATTTTAAGTGGGGAGCTATAGGTTAAGAGGAGATTTACTCGTTTAGATATCGATGTTAAAGGATGGATACTTAGTGAAATCGATACATTTTAATTAATTTAAGGATTATTAAAATATAACAATAAGATTTTGGTCAATTTTAATGATATTATTGGAATCTGAATAAAATATACGATAAGTGTTCGGTTCTAAGAAATTGTTCGATTCATGTATTCAAGTATTTATTTTATTATTATATTTGTAATTTAATTAAAAACTAAAATTGACTAGTATTCAAAACATTTATGTTACCCATTACTTATGTTGTTATTGACAATTTTCTGAATAATTTAAATATTTATGATTATTTCCAGAAATGAAGAGAAATTGTACAATTAAATACTATGAGCAGTCGATAACATGTATTAATTTTCATTCAACAAGTACCTAGAACTATTACCTAACAATCTTATAAAATTTTAAAAAATGATCTAACAAATTTTTTTCAATTATTTTACAACTAAGTTAATTTAATTAATTTTTTAATTGATAATGTTGGACCAGAACACAGACGGCATTGAAAATGTTTAAATGAATCGGTAACACACATGCAAACATAACATGCAGATTTAAACTCAAACCTATTAAAACACCAATTAACCCTACGAAAATGCGAGAAAGAGAACAATTAAATATAAAATTATAAAACACAAAAATAAATTAAAAATAATAACAAAGTGCAACAAGATCCGCGCGAAATAAACATAAACATCACATGAAAACCTAGCAATTTGACCGAAATTTGACAATTTAACAAAAATGCGAGATTTCATGAAAATGAAATAAAAATCAAATAATTTGAATTAGAAATAATTCAATTAAAAACTTCAAAAGAAAAATTGTCAAATTAAATTAAAAAATAATTAAATTAGAATAGAATATTCTAGAAAATCACAACGTCAAATTTTGTTTTACTAAATCAAAAAGAACACGCGAGGTCAGGGTCGTACAATAGGTATATATACCGATTCATTTTCACATAATTTTTTCAAATCTGAAATCAGTTTTTAACCAGTTTTACAAACTTGAAAGTAGTTTTCGTCTAACCAGTGGAGAGCACAAAAATTCTGATGTGAGTGAGAGATTGTTCGATACTCTCTCCACGTCGTATCCTCGCAACCTCGAATGAGCTCTGCTTGGATTTCGGCGTGGGGAGAGGTAGTTATGATATGCTATGTGCGAAGTTTATGAACCATCATGATATATTATAATGCAAAATATATATTTCTATAAAAGAACAGAAATTTTTCCATCAATGTTTCTTTAAAAATTTTCCGGCCCACAGCCGACACATATCGCAAGCTATTAAAATCGAATATACTATCGCAAATCGTGTAAGTGCGTTTATTATTGCCAATGATTTACTTGAACACTACACTCGTCAAAAATTCCTAGCGAGATATAACTTAAAAATGAAGAGAATTAAAACAAATACTTACTGGAGAAAACCATAATAATTATTTACTATAAAACGTGTTCACAATAAACTCTACCAAATCGCATAAATGAATCAGATTAAGTAGAAATAAAGTGAATGGCAGGAAAACAACCAAGTGTGCACATTGCCCTTTTCGAAAAGATCAGTCGATGACAATCATAGTATGCAAACACACAATCACTCACTGATGAGAGAGACATGTCCACAATCAGTAAGCGTGTCATATGGAAGTTATGGTTCGCCAGCATCGTGTGTGCGAACCCATCCCAATATAAGTGCTAAATTGGGTTACGCTGATCAAAAATTTAAGAATCAAAAATGTCAAGAACGACGAATAGCAAAATTACCTCGAATAAAACAGTAAGCTCGCGAGGCCCCGGCACATCCGACGATGCATCGCGGAGAACCCGACCAAGCTCGGAAAAGCTGAGAGTAGCGGAAGGTAAAATTTACATTATTTCTAGCTGTTTTGACATTTTCTTGTGCCCGAGCTAGACGCTGCAAATCGTCCAGAACCGTTTCAGCATTCCACAAGAATTACTGAGTGGTGACAATAAAATCGGCCACTCCGCCCGTCCAGCACCGTATAATTAACAGTTAATTGACCCATGCCACTATATTGTACTCATGAACTAGGTACCATCCATAAAAAGGAGACTAAGTGATGAAAATCGGAGTGCACCTCATCCATGTGAATTACCCACCAAAAATATGTATCGTAAGAATTTTATTAAAAATAAAAATATAAATACGTAGTACGTTAATTTATTAGGTTTGAAAGGTTTTCTCTTGACGGATATTTGGAAATTGAGTAAAATCCAATGCCATGAAACGATTGGAAGCTAAATTATGATTAGAAACTTTAAATATAGCTGATTCAGGAATGGAAAATACTTACTCCCAAGGGACCTAAGTTTGGGAAATGATAAAATTTACCACTGCTAAAATTAGTAGAATCTAATGAGAGATCCACTCGAATTTGGGATAACTAATGATCAGATTTTTTTTTGCTAAGACAAACTTAGGACACTGATCTAAACTACCGTTAAATGTAAATACTAATGACTTTGAAATACCGCTTCTGAGAATAATTTGTGCTTCCTCGAATGGGTCTACCAAGATATGTAATTAGACCGGGAAGATAGCTTTGGATAATCAAATTTCTATTTTCTAAAGAGAACGAATAATTAACTTATGAACCTATCTTAAATCACATTTAGCTTTGAGTAAATAAATTAATGATATTTTAAATCATATATTATCTACATCTTTTCCAAAAGGAGCTGTAGAACGAATAATTAACTCAGGAATATACTTTTAAGTAATATTTAACATTGAGCAAATGAATTTTAATTATATTTTTAAATCACCTGTTATCTGTAAATTTTCTAAAAGGAACGGTAAAACGAATAATTAACTTATGAACATATTTTCAAATAATAATTAACATTGAATCAATGAATTTTAATTGTATTTTCCAATAATATTTGATCTGAGCTTTCCTAAAGTAAACCGTAAAACGAATGATTGATGTATAAATACCTTTTTAACTAACATTTAACATTGAGTAAATTAATTTTAATTATATTTTAAATAGTATTTTATCTGTATTTTTCCCAAGAGAACTGTAAAGCGAATAGCTCATAAAAATATCTTTAGATAATATCTAACCTTGAACGAAGGGATTTTAAGTATATTTTAGACAATATTTTACCTGCGTGAACAAGCAAATTTAGAGTGTAAGTTTAGCAATAGTTTTCAGTTTTCCCAAAGAGAACTATGAAATGGCTAAATGATTTTTTATACTTTAGATAATATTTTACGTTTTAGTACTATTAAAACGAGTAGGCAAAATCCAAAGCATAAGTTCGATCATAATCCTGCGTTTTTCCAACAGAATTATACAATGAATGAACCAAGTTTGAGTAGATTTTGATAACGCGGTTACATTTTCTCAAATGAGATTTGACTGAGTGATTCGATTAAATTTGAAAGTATTTCGTTGGTCAATTGTACTGCACGCCTTAAGAATTAATAAAGCTAATTTTGTTCAAAAAATGGAAAAATCCCGAAATCCGCAACGAGAAAATTTTATACGTCAATTTAGTTTAGTATGTAAGGTTTTAATCGTAAGATGGTCCGTATGTTTCGTGTATAGGTTTCAGTCACCATGTTCATTTTTCCACACTTCCCTTAAGGAAGGAAGTGACGCATTAGACTAGAAACAAATAGCCCTAACCCAAGCACGTATATTCTACTGTACAGATTTTTTTCTTCTTTTGAATAAGATATGCAACCCATAAAATAATGAGTCGACTCTACCCGTATGACCCCACATTAGACCGTTAACCCGATCACTTATGCCTGAATATTGAAGTTAAGCCATATAATATATTATTTATCGTTCCAGAGAACTCGTAGATTGACGCGTCCTGGGTCACACTTCGCTTTCCGACACATTCCACTGCATGGTGCTGGCAGGCGATGTGGGACGCGGGATTCTCAATCTCACCGGTTAGAGAATTCTGCGGAGAAGATCAAAAAACTGGAGAGGACTTGGACCTTCTTTTCGTGGCGATTAAGCGGGAACCCGGCCGAAACCCGGCGCGGGAAATAAGAGGTCAAGTGGAGCACTTCCTCGCCAGTTTGGAAGAACATCAAAGACAAACGGCTCAACAAATCCGAAAGGCGCAGCAGCACTTGGATGAGATCAACCGGGATATAGCGGCCAGATTGATCCCAAGTACGGATGGGTACGCCCCGCCGTACAACAAATCGTTCAATTTGGACGACCCCAGAGCGAATAGACCAATGGAAGCAATAAATGTGGTAGTCCCGCGCCAATTATGAACAGGAAGAGGAGGACGTGCGAATGAAGAGCCAAACGTCCATCGCGAGCATCCATACGCTCGGGGACCATCACGAGCCAGCTATGACCGGCACCATTGAACAATTAAATCCGTTACCATGATTTTTCCACCGACAAATCTTGCAACTGACGACCGAAGTTCAGCTAACAAAAAGCACTTGGATGGAACCAAACAAGGCCAAACACCTGTATCAAAAATTAACAATGATGCAGAAGGGTTGGGCTGAGGAGAAGCAGCTCATCCAAAGCCTGAAGACGCAACTCAAGGGCTTAGAGGTGGTGCTGTCTGCATGTCAAGAAGGAGCAGCAGTGACCTACCTCCTGGTTTTTGCCCCGGCCCAACTAGCTTATCGTGAAGCCAATTCCACTACGAAACCTGCAGCTAAACCAGCTTAACACCGCCCAGGTAGAGCTGAACGGGCCAAACGACGGGCCATTCGAGTAAAAGACTTAAAGGCGTGAATTGGGTGTTCAATGTTTTATTAAATAAAAATTTTTTGAATGTCGTAGTTAAATGATTAATATAGTTTGAATTAAATCAAACCTAGGCAATGACGTCAACCAGCCAGCAAGTCAGAGACACTAGTACAACCATCTATCCTCAGCAAGGGACGAAAATGACAAATCGCACGTAAACCTTTTTACGGTAGTGCATTGGACCCATATTGAGGTCGGGCCAGAGCAGTTCCCTCGTGGCGCTCACCTTTGGCGACCTCAAAACCCATGGTTACATTTCCAATCTTTGCCTAGCAATGGGTAACCACTGGGGATAAGAAAGATAATTTTCATCTGGGGTCAAGGTTGTCAAAGACCATAACCCTACAATAAGTATTATTTTCTTTACAATTTGCTACTATGTTGAAACTTTTTTTAAAGGTTATTTTCAAAGTACTAACAAATTTTATTAAAGACCTATCCAAACTTGTCAAAAATTATAAAAATTTGGTAATTTTAATAAGTATTACTCAATAACTACTATTTTCTTACCAATTTGCTGAAGGTCTTATTTTAAAATTTCTTCAAAGTACTAACATTATTTACAAATTAATCAGTTTTATTTAAAATTTAACATCTTAAAATATTTCTCACAACTTTAATAAAATTCTAATCATAATTTAAAGATAAGTCTGATTTTTACAAAAAAAAACACACAGCAATTAAACAATTATATTTGTATTTTTAGTAGATTTTATCAGTATTTATCAGTACACAAGTACCTGTTCCATGAAGTTATTTAAGCTTTGTTAGAAATTCAACTTATTTAGTGGTTGGTCGATAATCATTTAATTTCTAGTAACGTGGTAGATGATAATTATTTTATCTATTAACTTTATTCAATGATGTTTAGAAACTTAAAAGTCTAATAATTTTCAATAAATATATGAAAATTTATTTCAAGTACTGTAATGTATGTTTTGTGAAATTAATTTAAGAATATTTTTTTAATCAAGTTTCTTTTTACTATCAATTACAACCACTTAAACTTACTAATTAATTTATCATTCAGTAAACAACAAGAGTTGGAGTGAAAAGAATAGAAAATGTATAAAAAGAAGTTTAAGTAACTTTCTGAGCTGTTAGCAATTAATTTATTTAGGGGCATGTGAAAATTTAATGAAAAAGTTGACATTCATCTTTGAAAATAAATTTTAATAATATTTCATAATTGGATGTAACTAAAGATATTACAAAAATAGTAGAAAAATTTCAAAGTTTTTTAACAAAACTATTAAGTTTTACAAAATTATTTCAATAAATCATATAAAGAATGTAAACAAAGCAATAAGTTTTTATTCAGAGAAAATACAACAATTGATTGGGCTTAAATGAATTTAATAATAGTTTCTTGATAGCAATCAGGTAACTATGCAACCAAACAATTTACCAATTTGGAGACATGATTTCTTGGTCAGTAAACAATTTTTGATATTGATTTGTTCAGTAACTAGTTATTGATAAAATATTGTGAGTGTGTGAATAGTTATCGGCAACCATAATAGTGTTCTTGCACATTTGGACACTGTTCCATCCACTGTAGGATATTCGAATGCACTAATTTGGTAGGTAGTGCCACGCAGGTTGGTGCTTACATGGTTTCCATCGAGCCTTCCTTTTTGACTCCTCCACCTGGTGTGACATAAACTTGGCTCGTTGTCAAGTCTGTCGAGTTGGGTTAAAACCTGGCACTTGCTTGATCACCAAGCTTGGCTACGTAGCCGGCGTCCTATAACGCCTGTCGATACTGAGCTGCTGCATGCGAGGCGAATCAAATAGTCTTGAGCCTTCCATCCCGCCTTGACCGATCCGTTGGGCGTATATTCGGTCTTAGAAATAATGAGATCCTGATTAATAAATATTCTGCATTTAGTAGACTGCTATCATTATTAACTAGTTTAATGGTCTACGTCCAGTACTCTACTGAGCAAATTGTCAAATGCAACGACAAAAAGCAAATCAAAGAAACACCATTAATTTTCCAAATTAATATATATGTATGAATAATATGTAAATGATTTAACGTGCCATGTCACCCGACTGGAGTTATGGGTTCTGTCTCACTTCTCTAGTTAGGTGATTCGTTAGAATGTTTCTACTTTCCCAAATCGAAGTGTCTTCTGATGGAGTATCCGCCACCTTGAATCGCCTCGTTTTGTAGAATAAGGTCCTGTCTTTCATGACTATGGTAAGATGAAAAATCAAGGTCTAATTAAATAAAGATTTATGGGGTAAGTGAGTCATGAAGTGGGTCCCGATAGTACTAATTTATATATTTTAGTATTTATAAAGTGATCTCGTGTTTAATTAAATTGGGTCAATTTATTTTCTTTAAGGTATAAGTTGGAGTTTTAAAATTTGTTTACTTAGTAATTTGGATCATTTCTGTTCACTCTTAAGTTGTTGAACTGATTTTCGAGAAATCCTCTGTTCTCGCTGACAAACAGGACAAAACAAAATAGAAAAGAATTCATTTCACATGGAAATATATAATTTCCATTAGAATGTCGATTTTTGTGTTGCATCTCTGTAAAATTGAAGTGGCCCTATTTACTGTAGCTTCTTGGGCAGCTGGTATCTGTTAAATCTTTATGAAAAATTTTCTCAACGTTCCACCCGTATTATAAATTAAGGGGTTTTTCAAGCGAACTCTCAATTCGCTTCATTCACTATCTAATTAAGATTAATCGAATCATTTATGAGTAGAATATAAATCGTTTAGGTTTTCCTTTTTTGAAAGCTGAGTGAGTCTATTTTTCCAGTGCTGTGAGAAACCATGATAAGCCAAAGACTTACACTCGATCTCCCCGTCACTGCTATTTAAAACATTGATTTTACGTTCCGGCATGTCTTTCTTCACGAGCAGGCCATCACGGTCACGGAGCCGTTACAGGTAGACTGCACTTACACTACCCGTTGACTTGTTTTCAATGTTATTTCCTTGTATAATGTATCGGCTGTGGGCCAGGAAAGTTTCGACATTGCAAATGTTAAAAGTTTCATAACCATGAGGCTCATCAAGTATTCATAATTCATAACTCACATCCAAGTAGAAAGCTTACTTAGTAAGTATGCTTGTAGCGCTGTTAAATAGAAATTTTGTTTCAAAAGTTCTGCTAGTCAATAAACTACACTGTTAATGATGGAAAAAGTGATTTTTATCTGAAATTCAGATTTGTATTTACACTTCTGCTAGTTAGTGTGTTTCACTGTGTCTAAATTACTTTGAATAAAAAAAATTTGATCTTCAAGAATTTTTTAATATTGTGGGGTTTTTGTAATATGATGTCATTGACCTTGACCCCATATGAAAATTGCTGTCTCTTCCCCAATGGTTACCCGTTGCCAAGCAACGTTAGTAATGCAACCACTGGTTATGGAATCGCCAAAGGTGAGTGCCATATAGGAACTGCTAAGGCCCGATCCCATAGCGAATTCAACGCACCACCGATAGAAGGTATGTGTGCGATTTCTATTTCCGGTTCCTTTCACTTGCAAGTACAATCCGTCGTCTCTCTCTCTGATTTAACCTTCATTATCTTGCATAAATTATTCTTAACCATAATTAATAAATTTAATAAGCGCGTAGATATTTCAACTAAAACATTTATTTATTTTTTTTATAACAATTTTCATTTTGGTTGCTCCTTCGATCTCATCGCTCGTCGTCTCGCTCGTTCGATTTTTCCTGGACGACATTGAGGTGGTTTTACCGCCGGTTTGGTTGCGTTGGTGGCGTCGCGATACGCCAGCTGATCCGGTGCGAAAACTAGGGGATAAATGACAGCTTGGCCTTCCTGGCAGGCTGCTAGCGCCACCTCTAGTCCGCGGATCTGCGTCTTCATGGCCTGCGTCAACCGCTTCTCTTCAGCCTATCCCCGTTTGGCGGCGGTTACTAGTTGGTACAGGACCTTCGCCTTAGATGGCTCCACCCATGTCGATTTTACGCGATGAATTTCCCTAGTCAATTCTAGCAACTGTCGGTGGAGATCTGTATTCTCCTTCCGGGCACTTCTTAGATCCGCATCCAATATCACACTAGGATCCATCTCTACAATAAACAGCCATTAATAGATTACTTTGACTAATATAGAATTATTTTATTGTTAATTTTGTATTTTCCATACGTTAAAAAAAATATATCTACAGGGGTAAACTATATGAAAATAGTTTAAAGAAACTAAATATAAGTACGTAAAACAATAATTTCCGAATAATTTATTTTACTACATTCAGTTAAAATGCGATCGCGAATGATAGTTATCCGATTTTTGTCTTGTTGTTCTTCGATCATAGGAATGTTCTTATTCTGGCCCGTGTTCTCTTGCTTCTGACCTCATTTCCTTTGAGAGAACCTTTTTCGGTATTAGTGGGTTACAGGGTCTTGATGATTGTTTAAATTTTCTTATAGTTACCCTAGTAACGCCATATAAATGTTTCTAGCTACCACTCGGCACCCGTTGCTAGGCAACGTTGGAAATGTGTTCGAGTGGGTGGACTGTCCGCAAAAAGTGAGCGTTATTACTAATGCTCTAATTGCTCGGACAATCCCTGAGTCCAACGAGCTGTCGTTAGAAGACGTATGCTCGATTTTTTGATGATTGGTCCCCTTATGTCGTGAATTTTAATATTGGACTTTAGTATGAAATAACAGGGATCCAAACATGATTTTAGACCAAGGCACTCATAAAACCGATGTAATTACACAACAAAACATGTATTATTTACAAACTACAACACATTTGAACATTATTTAGGCTTATTTAACAATCGAGTGGCTCGGCGTTTGGCTCGTTCTTTGCGTCCTGGACGATAATTGGTGGTTGATGTTGCAGCTTGGGTTGAGGCCAATGTTGGAATGGCCACCGACTCACGGTAAGCTAACTGAGCCGGTGCAAAAACGAGAGGGTAAGTCACGGCCGCCCCTTCTTGACTGGCGGACAGGGCAACCTCCAATCCTCGTATCTGCGTTCGGAGATTTTGATTTATCTGCCTTTCATCTGCCCATCCCTTTTGAGCAGCAGTGAGCCTCTGGCGTAGTGGTCTTATCTTAGCCGGATCCACCCAGGTGGCTTTTGTTTGGTGTATTTCTCGAGTCAGCTGGATGATTTGGTCATATAGAGTTTTGTTAGTTTGCTGTGCCCGGGCCAGTTCCGTCCGTAATATCTGTAGGGGGTCCATTGCTAGAATTAGTGATATTAAAAGGTTGGTTATTATTACGGAATTATTAAGTATAAATGTAATTAAACATAAGTTTCTTTAAAACAAATATTCTATACCACAAGCAAAACAAAAGTGATTTCTAACATAACCAGTTATTTATTTTAGACAAAAATTAATTAAAACGGGTCAGCTCAAGGCAACTAGAGGTCCGTGAAACCTCTCTCCACCCATTCTTCCCGGGAGCAGTTTGAAATTGTCATCACGGGTCGTTTTGTGTTACGAACCCGGTTAACCTTGGGCATCTGGGGATTCTCCTGGTGCTCACTCATTTTTCCATCAGTGCAGCCATGCTGGCGTGCAAGTAGTTGATTTGTCTTAATTTCTTAATCGTGAACTTGTCTAGCAGGAAATGAAAAATCGCTATGGGGTGCGGCAGCTTATTTGGATATCTACCTGGTGTGCCAAAGCCCAATATTGATTTGCTCCTGTCAGAATTTTCCGGGTAGTGGTGCGGTCGGGTGGTTACTAATCAGGTTTGTTTAATTTTGTTATGTTCAATTTATTGATTAGTTAAGTTAATAGTTTATAGTTTAACCATTAATCAGTTTTTATCTGTATTGTCTCCAATTTAATTTTCTTCTATTCATTTTTAGATTCTCATTCGCTCAACTGAAGTCAGTTACTTATTTTGGGAGAAAAATATTATGGGTATTGTTGAAAGGTTTTGAGTAATTTTATACAATGTCTTTTTCAGATAAGACTCGTAGTGGGCATCGATTAGACGGAAAACTATATTGGAAATCCCCTTCTATTTCTTTATCCATGAGCGATTATATGTTGACGGGTGGATGGTTAGTCTATTCGAGATTGGTGTTAGTAGATTAATTTATTTGTATTCGGGTGGTTACTATTAACTGGTGTTATTATGATTCCGATATTGGGTTTTTTGAATTTATCATTACCGTTTAGAGGAATCGTGAGTCTAGAGCAAAAGTGGGCAGGGTTGAGGTCTTGTCATCTTAGGAACGTATGGATTTCTATTCATTTGAGGGAACTGGAATTTAAGTTTTTATGACTCTCCGGATCTCTGGGTTTACAATTTTGATTTTTGGTATTTTATTTCTGGATTTACAATTTTATTTTTGATGTTTTATTTTTTGGGTTTACTATTTTATTTTTTTACGTTTTATTTTTGGGTTTACAATTTTATTTTTTACGTTTATTTTTTGAGTATTTTAATCATTTGTATGTTACGATTTTTTGGGTAATTTAATATGGGTCTTTCTTTCCCTTGTGCTTATTTAAATCATGGGGATTTTTATTTAGAAGGTTCATAATTATTCCTAATATATCAGTCTTTCAGTGGGATTGAAAGTTGTGTTGGGGTTCGAGTCTCTATAAGGTGATTAAGAACTTTGGGTGAGTCTGGATTTGTTTCCTAAATTTTACTGGTTTGAGTAATTTTTTACATTGATTTCCTTATGCCAATCTATTCCGCCTTTGACTGATACTAATTTAATGTTGCTAGGGTATTCGCTGGTTCAATTAATCATCTTTGCTAAGGATTAACGTCGCTCCCAGATATATCGTTAGGAATTTATAATGGTTACAAACATTCGGTTACTTCAAACGATTTGAACTATTCGGCGACATTTTAAACCTAGGGATTAATAAAGGTTCATAAACGAATATGGCATTGATGTGAGTATAGTGCAACAAAAATTTCACTTCACTTTACTAAAAACATCCTTATCGATTTTCTAATGACTACGGGCATTTATAATTTATCGCAAACCGGTTTAGTATGATTTGATTTTCATAAGTTCGTGGCTATCGCGTGATAATTTAGGGTCACTTTAATCCATATTAATATATCGAAATTTATAATTACAAATTTGAATTCATAATTTATTTTTGGTTCATAACAACGATTTCATTTTTTTCCTTAATCAATTTCCCCTTTAATAAGCCTTAGGCGCATTTTATGTTCATATTATATTTAATGAGTGCCCACTGGACTACTCGTTGTGGTGATTTTGAGCAGTATGTAGAATAATTTTTGGTCGAATTTAAAGAAAACGAGAAACGAGGAAGTAGCCAAAGACCCCTTCCTTATTTCTCCTTTCTTCTATACGGAATAATATTGACGTTCCGATCCCTGCGTTCCGCACGCCGGGTCTTCACGGGCACAGATCATCGGCGGTATTCCACGCACTTACACGAATCTAAATAATATGTTGATTTTACTATCTTGTGATGTGTTTTGGCTGTGGGACGGAAAAATTTCAACAAATTTAAGAAAAACAAAACTATAATTTATATATCATGAATAATTTATTAAAATAATAAAAAAAAGTTACCAATCCACCATCCATAAACCATAAAATATTACTCTCCACACGCCGACATTCAAGCAGAGCTCTATCGAGGTTGCGAGGGTGCGACGTGGAGAGAGCTTCCAATAAAACTCTCACTCACCTAATAGATTTTTAAAAAACAAGTTGAAGATTTTCAAAAAACGATTTTTTGATTAAACTTTATGTGAAAATGCATCGGTATATATACCTATTTTTTGTCCCTAACCTTGCGTGTTCTTTTTGATTTAGTAAAACAAATTTTGACCTTGGATTTTTCTAGTGTATTCTAATCTTAATTTTTATTATTTTGAAATTTTATTTGACAATTTTTTCTTTAGATTTTTAATTGAATTATTTCTAATTCAAATTATTTGATTTTTATTTCATTTTCATGAAATTTGGTATTTTTAATAAATTGTCAAATGTTGGTCAAAATCATTGGGTTTTCGTGTTATGTTTATATTTAATTCGTGCGGATCTTGGTGCATTTTGTTATTATTTTAATTTATTTTTATGTTTATTATTTCATATTTTATTAGCTTTTTTCTCATATTTAATTGTTTCCAAGATTTTCTTTATCTCTAAATTCTCGCTTTTTATTTTTGACATTTCATCGTTGTTATTCAAAAGGGTTTTTATCATTTGTTGGGTTTTTACGATACTTTGTTTCAATTCGTCGTTGTTTTCTTTAGTGGGACATTGAGTGCATTGTAGAGTTATTTATTGGCATTCGTCATTTTCGGGATTTCTGCAGATCTCTTTGTAATCTGCGCAGGTGCTGTCGTCTCTTCTGAACGGATGGGTTTTTTCGCATCTCTCTAAAGGGTTCTCGGTACTGCATTTTTTCATGATTATTATTATCATTATCCATAGTTTTCGGCTCATGGTTTTCATTTCTAATATACATCAGTCAATTTCATATTTATTTACAGTATTGTTCAGTTATATACAGTGGAGTTTTAGCCCTTATTATTCTTTCTCTTTTTCTGGGGTTGAGTGTATCTCGCACTCCTTTTTAGTCCTTTTTTCTGAAAATTTCATTATCAGGACTTGGGCTTTTATTAATCGCTTAGTTAGTTTTGGGAGTTCTTTTAACCGCTCTTTATTCTCTTTAATTATCTTTTGCTGGCTGTGGATTTGCATTCAAAGGTTTCTTTCCTTCGTTTGTTTTCTTTTGAGTTGACGTTTGTAATTGATTCGTTTAATTATCTGCTTTTCTAGCTTTCGTTTCGATTCCTGGAGTTGTTCTGTTAACGGTTTGATTTCATCTTGAGTCTGTTGGTGATTTTGTTTTATTTCTCTGGCTTCTTTACAGCTCTCTTCCAGCTGTATTACATATCTCTGTTCGCTTTTTCTACTGTCTCTCATTCTCTCCGCTTCTTTTTTCCAGTAATCTTCCAGGACTACACGGGTTTTTATCTCGGCTAATTCTCGTCTCAACTGCTCGTTTTCTTTCTTTTGATCTCTGTTATCTCCCCTTCTGGTTGTCAGTTTCTGCTTTACTGTATTAACTAACTGCTTTGATTGTATCAGTTGTTGATTTATTCGGGCGATTTCTGATTCTTGTTCCTCTACTATCTCTCGCCACTCTTTTCTTTCGGCTCTCCACTTTTTACTATAATACTTCAATGGGTCTTGTTCGATCGGTTGCACTAGTTGAATTGGGCTTGGTAGACATTCTCCGTCTTCCAGATTCGTTTGAATTCCTGTTTCGCTCGAGTTCATACTAAATATATATTGGTTTAGCTTTTTACAATTTTTTGTTTTTATAATTTTTATTGTTTTTCTCTTTTTACACTTTTTACAATTTTTTCTTTTTTAATTATACAATTGGTTCGTCCGTCTCCTTGAATCCTTCATCGGGTTTCGCGTATACTTGGGCTGGCATTTCTGTTGGGTAAAGAGGTACGAGTAAAATTGGTGGTCGGTTCTGCAGGATGGTTACCTCCTCTCGCAAGGTATTTGATATTTGTATCTCCTCATCTAATAGGTAGGTGAGGTATTCCCCATTTTCTGTCAGTCCTTCCACTTGCGTTTCTAAATTATGCGTATTTTCTAACGCTTTCAGCTTTTCAATCTCTTTTCTCAGGTTCTGCTCATTTTCCTCATATCCCTGTTTTATTGTCTTTATTTCCGCTTCGACTTGTCCTCTCAATTGTTCATTGACTTCGAGTTGATGTCTCAGCTGGATTTCTTTATTCACCACTACTCCTCGATGTCCATTCACATCCTGTTGGAGTTCTGTTATTCTCTCGTCCAACTGTTGCTTTTGTCGTTTCATATCGGTTAGTTCATTTAGTGTTTCGAGTATTTTCTGGTTTAATTGTTCAATCCATTTCCTGAAACTGGTTTCGGTTTTCCTGAGGCGTCTTAGGGTGCCTTGTTTGATTCGCTCTCGAAATTCCATTGTTTGGATCTGTTCAACATGTTCCTTAATTGCTTGGTTTTGTATTTCGACTTGCTCCCATAATTCCCAATCTTCAGTATTTAATATCTTCTTGGGCAATAGTCTTATTTCTTTCTTGGCTTCTTGGTAATGCTCTTTCCATTTTTTCGCTTCTCATTTTATTGCTTTCTCCTTGATCTCCGTCTTTCTTTGTTGCTTTTGTTTTTGTCGATGAGCCTCATCTTGTTCGATTTGCATTTCTTTCACTCTGGTTTGTTGGAACACAATTTCTTGCTCCAGTCTTACTATGTGATTAAACTGTTTTGAGTTGGCGTCTTCAAATATTTTACATTCTATTCACCATTTTCTTGCTTAATCCGTTATCTGGGTCATCATTCTCTCTTGCTTATCATCTTTGGGCTCTCTTATTTTCCTTGATGGTTTTAGCCCTTGATTTCTCAATTTGTTGATTTCTAGCTTCGCGTTTTCCCATTTAGCTTTGTAGGCTCTTGTTCGATCTTTCTCTTTGGCAATTTGTTGTTTATAATGTCTGGCGCGTGCTTCCCAGTTATTCCTTGCACGTTCTTTCTCTCCGTACCATTTTGTTTTTCAGTGTAGTGCTTGACGTTTTGCCCATTCTTTGGGTTGTTCTTAGCTGGTTTTCTTGGTCTTTTCTATCAAGTACTTAGTTTGCATCTGTTCCAGTTCTCCGATTGTTTGATTTAGAATTGTACAGGTTTCCTCTCCTTTTTCCTGTATTTCTATTTCTTTATCTTTTATTATCTCTCGTAGTTTCTCAATTTCATTTTGTTGGTCTTGTTTATCTTGTTCCAGCGTTTGTATCTCTTTTCTCTGGTTTGCGATTCTCGTTTGGTTTTGAATGAATTCTCTCATCAACTCCTCTTCTCGTTCTTTGTAGGTTTTCTCTTTTCCTTCTGGATATACAATTCTCTGTTCTATCTGTCTTTCCCATTTCTCTCTCATCATTTTAGTTTTTATTGTTTCTTTTATTAGCTCCTCTTCTACGGCTAATAACATCTCTTTTAGTCGTATTGTCTTTTGTCGTCATTGTTCTGCTTCCTCTTGTTGTTCTGATTGATTTTTGATCATTGTCTTTGACTCTTTGTTCTCTGCTTCTAGTTCTTCTATTCTTTGATTTGTCATCTCACTTTGATTCATTATGGTTTTTGAATATTAATATCGATTATTTTCTCTTCTCAATCATATCGTAATTTATCATAATTTATATCATAATTTACATCGTATCTCGTGTTTTTGTGGTTTTTTATTTTTATGACTTTTTTGTTTTAGCGTTTCATTTTTCTATTTACATTTTTACAAATTGTTTTCGTCTTCTATTTACTGATCAGCGAAGCGAAATCCCTTGATCCGCCCGTTGATCGGTTTTCTGCATACTGGACATATATTGTTTCGCATGTGACCATATGTCCACAGGGTATATAGATTATTTCAACATGTTTTTGCCAACATGTCACACACTGATGCTGTTCTAAAATAGCTTCTTTTATTATTGATTTTTCGAGATTCTCTTTCGGTTTTACTTGGTATCTTTTGATTGCTCGAATTATTGCTTGTGTTGAGTCGTACCATTCCAGGTTGTTAGCTAACCTTTCGCTGATTATTTTTCTCATCTTTTGCGTATTTACTCCTGCTAATAACATTATAGTCCTCGTTTTTGGTCGATCTAGAATATCTTCCACTTGTTGATTTGTGATTATTACTTCTATGTTCCTTGACTCTTTTTCTTCCTTATACATACATTTTCCTTTATGTTTTAGCTTTTTAACATTTTGATCTGGTATTGGCTGTTGGTTTTTGCATCCCTCGCACATGATTCCTCTCGCTGTCCGACAATATCCTTGACTTGCGAATTCTGCTGCTCTTGGGTTTCCTTTGAAAGTTTTAATCCTCTCCTCATATGTTCTCTTTATGGTTTCTCTTTCCCATATTAGTTCCGTTAGATCTTCGAAACTCTTTATTATCGTTATGTTTTTCTCTTCTCTTTTTTCGTCTTGGTCTAACTCCAATTTTGGGAATCCTTCTAGTCTGTTCATTGCTTGATTTCTCACATCTAGGTTTAATACGAAAGGGCATCTCGGGAGTTTTTCTCGATGTTCCCGTCTCGCCGTTTCTCCCTTTTCCATTGTGCGAGTTTTCCTTGGCAAAAGATGCAAGTTACTTCGTCTGGTATTTTGGGTGTTCCAGTGAAGTAAAATCCTTGTGCGGCCATTTCTTGGCTTTGTCAGTCGGTGAATACTTTGTTGTTTTTGAATTTTAGATGTCTTTGTTCCTCTTTCCTCATGTTTTCGTCTCTTACTGTCATTGGTGGGTACACTTTTGTCCTGATTTGTTGTAGTATTCCCTCCACGCTGAAGTCCGCATAGTATGTTATTGCTGCTGTTAATATATTGGTTTTTTCCTCCTCCTCTGGTTTCTTCCAAAGTTTCGTCCATATTGAATCTGGTCCTTCTCTCATCTGTACTGTTATCTCTTCGCTGGTTCCGCTTGCCATCTAATAGCAAATGTCGTCATTATTTTTGAATTTTAGTTTTTCTGATTTTTCTGATTATTTGTATTTTTGATTTTTTGTAAGGTTTTTTTTTTATATTTTATTTACATTTTATTTACACTTCCCTTTCCTCTTTTACAACGTCTTATCCGGCTTTTCCACTTCTAACTTTATATACAAATTGTCCTCTCGCAAGAATCCTTCTCCTCTTAATCGTTGTTGTGAATAGAAGAATGGTGTACCTACTGCCGTATTCCAATCGGTTGTTGGTCTTCCCATCTGTGGTTCGTTTCCTGCTCTGATTGGATTGCGACGTTCCTCTCGTCCTATCATTGTTAGTATCATATATTTCCTGAAAAGCCATGCTAATAGTTCATCATATTCTCCCTTTCCCACTCTCACGAAGACACTGATATGAGTGCCTGTTGCGTTTCCATCCCATTTGGGTATAGTCTAATGCCTAATTTGTATCCGTTTTCCCAACTATATATCGGTGGGCTATCTAGGATTCTCTGTGTTCCATCTTTTACTCTTTGTAGCTTTTCTGCAAATCCAGTTATTTTCCAGATAAATGGGGCTGTAGGTAGTTTTCTGGCTACCGGGCTGGTTGTTTGTAGGTCCTTTATGCTGCTGATTATCTGTTGCATTCTCTCTTCCATTTCGGCCATTTTCTTGGGCGTATTTTC
Source organism: Schmidtea mediterranea (assembly GCA_022537955.1). NCBI lineage: Eukaryota > Metazoa > Platyhelminthes > Tricladida > Dugesiidae > Schmidtea > Schmidtea mediterranea. Next base: position 10,101,851 of record CM039679.1, on the reverse strand, counting down.
TTGGCTTTTCTCGAAATTCTTTCTGGATTCCAGTATTTCTCTCATTAGAGCAGGGGTTCTTAACCTTTTTTACTTCATATCTCACATAATATTTAATTTTATGTTCTCACCTCCAGCATAATTAATTTATTTTAAGAAAAGATAAGAAACATAATTAGTGGTATACCAACATTACATATATTATTTTATTTTTACCATTTTAATATATATTTATAAAAAAAATCATTTTTTTTGAATATATTTTAAATTTTTAATTTAAAAAAAAACATAACAAAAATAAACAAAATCTCATATCTCCCCCAACACATTAGTATACCTCCCCAAGGGAGGTATACCTCACCGGTTAAGAAACCCTGCATTAGAGCTTTCTGTGCGTCCATTTCTGTTTGTAGACTTTTCACTTCCCATGCTATCATTCCTATCGTTTTCATCATGATTTCTGTGTGCTCAATACTGTTTTCTATCATATGTTTTTGCATTTCCGCAATTGGTAGTCGTGCTCGGCAATTGAATAATTCTAGTGGGCATTTGACTGGTTTGCCGATGCATTCATTCCAATGTCCTTTTAGTTTGACTTTATCCTTCCGGTTGCAGTTGTTTGCACATATTCCTTCGTAGAAATCGCATATTTGTTCCTCATTTGGATTCCGATGTTCCTTCTCTATAATTATCCATTCGTCAATAGCTCCACAGAATTTGCATTTTTCCTCTCTCCTTATGCACACTTTATGGTCTTCCTCCATAGTCTTTTTCGTTGTGATAGTTTGACATTTTCCGCATGGTATCTCGTTATATTCGCATTCATTTGTGTGGCTTTCGGCTTCTTTCACGAGTCCTTTCCATTCACATTCCTTTACTCGGCATTGGACTAATAGATTATTGATTTCTTTGTTGGTGGCTTTATCAATTATTATGGAGTCTTCGTCTCCTTCGATCGTTTCGTCGCATCCAGGGCATTTTATTATTCTTGTTTCTATCACTTCTATCGTACAATCTGTACATATTCTGCATCCACACTTCGTCTGTCTCGCTTCAATCAGTAATCTTTTACATTTGCAACATTTTAGTCTTTCTTCTGTGTCGTTCACCATTCTAATCTTGTCTTTCATTATTCGTCTTGTAGCTTCGGATGGATTCTCGCTTCCTCTAATTCTCTCGATAATTGTCTGCATATCTACAAAAATTTTCTGATTACTCGGCGTTGTTTTACTGCTATTGTTTTATTTACACATATTTACATAGTACGCTCTATTTTTACTCCACTGTCGAATCCGGTTCTGGGGTGAATTCTGGCATTGATGATATCCATTCCACCCAACTCGCTGGGTCTACGTGCTGTTGACTGTTACGTTATCTTCTAATTTCGTCAGCTTGCCATCTGATTTGATCGGTTAGTTGTTCGTTTATTCTTTGCAGTTGTAGTATAGTTCGTTGTTGGTCTTCTATTCTCGCTGTTTGTTGTAAACCCCTGTTCACACTTTCTGTTAATACTAAATGAGTATTTGTCCACTGAGTTTGCTCATTGTTGGTTATTTGCGTCATTAATTCGCATTGTCGTCTCCATATTACCTCGATTCCTTGATCTTGATATATTCCGCTGTCTAATTCTACGATCTCTATGGGTACGTTGGCAGCTGTAGGTTGTTGAATCACTTCTATGAACGGTGGTATTCTGACTTGATTTTGTTGATTAACGTTACTCGGATCCATCTATCGATTATAATACGTGGTTAATTCATCTGCATTCTTTTCTGTTTGATTATTTTCTCTGACGCATTTTATACAATATTTATATATAAATATACATACTACTACTACTACTACATAATATTTTACACTATATACATCGTCTTCTCTCGGTTTTATACCATTGTCTCTGGGGGCTCTATACTCAGTGTCCGTATATCCCCGTATCTCTCATTTGTTATCTGGTAAACATCAAATTCGTTTGACCATTGCTGTGTTTCAATAATGGGCGATTATTTTAACCAGAGTCCACTTGTGCTGGAATTTCCTATAACTTCATATTCTTCTGTTCTTTCTGCCTCATATGGTTCTAATTCGATATTGTAGTTGAATTTTTCTTATTTCTATCTTTCATGGTTTTCCTATTGAGTCGAATTGACAACTTATGCTTGTATTCATTGTCAGCTCTAAGCATATTCCTTTGCTTGGGATTCCTTTATCGTCTATTGTTCGTATTCTAAATGATTTTATTTCCTTCATGGTATCTTTATCGGCTTCCGTTAATTTGATTGATGTGATTAGTATCATTATTTTTTGTATCAGGGACGGTCGGTTTCGATTTTCTCTTGGTTGTTGTATACTTCTATTATGTAGTAGTATCCCTCGGTTTTGTTTTCTCTCGTTGTTGTTGCTGTTGCTCGATCCTTTCTTCTTCTCAGATTCTTGCTGTTCATCGTTGGGTGGTTCCCTTTTCTCTTGTTGTGAGGGTTTGTTTTCGTCTTCCGTATTTGGTCTGGTATCCTGATCGTCTCGGTTTTCGTTATTATTATTGCTTCCTTCCCCGTTATTATCTCCATCCAGGTTTTCCTTTGAAATGTCGTCCTCGACATTTATTGCTTCGATTATTTCCTCATAGACCTTGATTATCCTTGCTTTTAGATCATCCATTTCCTTTATCTCTTGTTTACTCTTTTGGAATCTTATTTGCTTTCGATGCCATCTATGTATTATTGTTAATAGTTGATCTTTTCTGTCTTCGATTCGTATTGCTTCCATTGGATGGTTGGTGAATTTCAGTCTTTCCCATTTCAACATTGCTTTTATTGTCTTTGGGAATGGGTAGTAAGCGTATATTGTCTCTTTTAGTAGAACGTTTCTGTTTCTCACCATATAATTTAAATCGAATACTTTAAGTGATGAACCTTCATAGGTCCATTACATTAGATTGGCTGCTGCTTCGTCTTGTTTGGCCTCGATAGCTTCCCATAATGTTTGAATCGTTTTGCCCATAATTTCTCTTTCTCTTATTGTCGCATTGCTGGTTATAAATTTCGTTGCACTTGCCTGTCTTGATTTTAGTGCATAATGTAGTACGTTATTTTCTCCATTATCTTTTTCCTTGAAGGATGATCCCGCTCTTAGTAGTTCTCTTAGAACTGTTGTAGAAGCATCTGCTGCAACTGCGAACATTAGTATTGTTTGTCCCTCTTCGTTTGGTAAATTCGAGGTGTGTCCGCATTTCTGCATGAATTGGATTCTATCTATTATTCTTTGAATGTTTCTGTGTTGTACTGCAAAATGTAGGGGTACGTTCCCTTCTACATCTGCCATGGTAAAGATCATGGGTATCCTTTCTTTGATGAGATCCATTTCTGGTGGGTTTCTAGTTCCTTTCGCGTAATCCATCGCTATTTTTCCTGCTTTGTTCACTATTCTCATCCATCCTTTTCCTTCTACCCATTCCGGCATTATTTCTCTGATGGCTTTCACTATTATGTCCATCTTGTCTACATTATCTTGTGTCGAGTTTAAAATTATTTTGGGTTCATCTGGTTTAGGTTCTTCTGCAGTGTTATTTGATGTCGCTTCTACTTTACGACTCATCGTAAGTCCGTTTATACTCAGTTGTGTGGTTTGTGATCTAGTTTGCATACCTCGATTTTCTGGTTCTTTTGTTATTGTTTTGGGTATTGCCTTGCATCTGCTTATGTTTACATATATTGGTCTGGTGAGTGGATTGTTGACTAATTTGACTCGGGCGTTATTTTCGTTTACATATATTATCTCATATGGTCCTTTACCACTCCTTTGTAACTTTCTGGCGACTCCTGGAAGAATTTCAGGTGTTGTGATTATTACCCAGTCTCCGACCTGAAAGTTGTGTTCAGGTACGTTTAGTTTTTTATCATGTAACTCTTTATAAATTTTTGATTGAATCTAATATTCATACCTGCCGTTTTCCAGATTTCTTGCATTCGTTCCTTGAATCCTGTTACATAATCGTCAATCTCCATATATTGTGATATCGGCGGTAGGTACTCTAGGTCTAATGGCATGTTGCATTCTCTGCCATACATTAGTTTGAACGGGCTCATTTTTGTTGCCGAGTGTATCGACATTCTAAATGCCATAAGGCATAGATTTATATATCTATCCCAATCTTTTTGGTGTCTGCTTACATAATTTGACATCATTTCGATTAATATGCCATTGAATCGTTCGGTTTGTCCGTTTGTTTGTGGATGGTATGGCGATGTTCTCAATTTCGCAATTCTGAAGTAATTTGTTACCTCCTCTATGATTTTGCTCATGAAGTTGGTTCCTTGATCGGTTAGGATCTGTTTGGGTGTTCCATATCTACAACATATTTCCTCTACTAAAATTCTCACTATTGTCCTGGCTTTCTGGTCAGGTATTGCGAATGCTTCCGGAAATTTTGATAAATAATCTGTTACTACCAGTATATAGATATTTCCGTCGTTGGTTTCTGGCAATGGTCCTACTACATCCATTGCAATCATCGTCATAGGTTCTGGTGGAATCGGCATTGGCTTTAGTGGTGCCTTTAGTTTACTTCCTGTGCTTTTTCTGGTTGCACATGTCAAACAATTCTTTATCCATCCTTTTACATCTTCTCCGATATTTGGCCAATAGTATTTTTGGCGTAGTCTTGCTTCTGTCTTTTTTGCTGACATGTGTCCTCCAAGTTTCCCATCGTGATATTGCATTAGTACCTCTTTTCGACTGCTTTCCGGTAAACACATGAGTCGTTTATCGCCATCCATCAATAATAACCACCCTTTTTCCATAGTATATCTATGTCTGTGTTTTTCCATGTGCTCCTTTAGATTCTTGTTGTGATCGAAGATTTTCACATCATTGGTTTCCGTAAATTCGATTATTGTTTTCAATTCTTCGTCCTCTTTCTGCTCATTTTTTAGTTTTGTGAAATCGATATATTCTGCTATTATCATGCAGATTCGTCTCACATCGTGATCCATTAGTTCCTCGATTAGAATCTTGACATGCAGTCTGCGTTGGCGTTGGCTTTTCCTGATTTGAATTTGATATATGGTGAGTATTCTTGCAACTGCATTGCCCATCTCATTAATCTACTAGAGGCTTCTTTGTGTTGGCTTAACCACACCAATTGTTGATAGTCTGTCGTGATATATATCTCATGACCCCATAACAAGTATTTGAAATGCTTGATGGCTTGTATTATTGCTAATGCCTCTCTTTCGGTCACGGAGTAGTTCTTCTCATGCTTCTTGAATGTTCGACTGTAGCATCCGATGACTCATTCCCTTTTCTCATCGTCCCATTGTCCTAGGACTGCTCCAGATGCATATCCGCTTGCGTCTGTTGCCAATAAAAACGGTTTCTTAAAACCTGGGTGTACGAATATTGGTGCTGATATTAGTTTATCTCTGAGTGTTTCGAAGGCTGTTTATTGTTCCTTCTCCCATATGAATGGGTGTCTTTCTTTGTTAGTTCTTGTATTGGTTTCGCGATAGTTGCATAGCTCTTGATAAACTTTCGATAATATCCGCAGGCCGAAAAATTCTTGCACTTGTGTGACTGTTTTTGGTACGGGGCAATTCTTTATCTTTTCGATGTTTCTTGGGTCTGGTTCTTTGCCTTTTGCCGACACAATGTGTCCTAAAAATGTGACCTTTTCCTTTGCCCAATAGCATTTGGATGGTTTTAATTTCAACTTCCATTATCGTAGTCGAATAAATACGTTTCGTATATCTTTTAGATGTTGTTCGAAGGTGCTAGAATAGATTAATAAATCATCAATATATACCATACATTGTTTGATTCCGTGAGTTACAAAGTTCATACATCTCTGGAATGAAGCTGGTGCGTTTGTTAATCCGAAAAGCATTTTCTTGAATTGATATAAATCTTTTCCGATTGTAAAGGCAGTTTTCTCTCGGTCCTCCTCCTTGAACTTTATTCGCCAATAGCCACTTTTTAAATCTAGTGATGTAAAATAAGCTGCTCCATGTAGTGTTTGTAGCATCTCGTTTATGTCTGGTAACGGGTATGTGTCCCGTTTTGTTACTGCGTTGAGTCGTCGGTAATCTATGCAGAATCGTTGGGTTCCGTACTTTTTCTTTACCATAACTAATGGAAATTGCCACGGTGAGCAACTTGGTTCAATTACTCCTGCGTCTAACATCTTTTGAACTTCTTTTTCGGCAACTGATTTTTGAGCTTCGGCCAATCGGTATGGCCGTAGCGTTATTGGGGTATCGTGTGTTGTGTTACGTCACTGGTACCAAGATCTAAGTCGGATGCTGCAAATATATCTTTGAATTCCATTAGCAGTTTTTGTAATTGCTCTTTCTCGGTTTCGTTTAGTAGCTGGCTGTCAATTGTCAATAATTCCTCCTCAGTTCCCTCGGTTTTCGTTGCTGGGAGTTCAATGTCCATCATTGGTGTTAGTTTCCCCAATCTTTCGTTTTCGTAGATTACTTTGTCTTCCTCATCGAAATTAGTGATGTTAATTGGAATTTCACTGTTATCGTTTACATATACTATTTCTCTGGCTAATGGTAGTTCTCTCTTTTTCTCAAATTTATGGTTAGGTTCGAAGATCATTTCACCTCTGGTTTCCTCGTTCACTTTTACGTAACAAATCATTTGTGTGCGCCCTGACACCACTATTTTCTCTGAGCATCTCACTTCTGATTTCAACATGCATATTCGTCCGGTTTTATCTCTCAACTCCATCGATCCTAGATCTATTATTATTTCCTTTAATAATTCTGGCATGAGATCTGTCCCAATTATGCAATCCGCGCTTAATCTCCTGATGACTGCCAAATAAGTATTGATTTTTACATTTTTATATTCGATTATCGACCAGATTTTCCCGATGACTGCTACTGATTCTTTGCTGCAGGTTATTACATCCATGTTAGCTTCCTCTATACATGGCCATAATCTTCCTGGGATTTTATCCATTTTTATCGCTGAGATGTTTGCTCCGATATCAATCATTGCTTTTATCTCTACTCCATTTATCTCTATGGGTATCGTTAATGTTGGTCCGGCTAACGTTTGTAGCATAGCTATTGTTCGTGTTTCCGGATCTTGATCCACACTTCTCGATCTTTGGCTGGTTCTTGGTATCAATTCTGCCCAATTTGGTTTGTATGGTGCTGGATATATGTTCCGTAGTGTTGTTGGTCTTGGTATCGGCACGTGTCTTTCCACCGGCGTATTTCTCTCTACTGATTTTGCTGCTTTCTTCAGACATTCATATACTGGTGGTGGATCATTGTAATGTTCACTATGTCTTGTTCTCCGGTTTTCCCACTGCTTGAGCTGTTCCTGAGTTAACGTCTGTGTTCCTCCTTGATTTTCGTCATTGTCGCTGTTGTCGCTGTTATCATTTTTGAGGTCCATCCACCGCTTCCAGTTGCTCGTTTTCTGTCGTTTTATTCTGGTTCTCTCGGCTTCCAATCTCATTATCGCTTTGAATTTTCGTCTGACTTCTTCATCGGTACCATTCATTTTCGTTAGAATTCCTACCAATCTCTTTATCTTGTGGATGTCTTTTGAGTGTCCATGCAATACCATTGTCTTTGCTAGGAACGGTAAGAACCCTATTGCCATTTTCCAGTTGATTTTCCTTTCTCTTTTGTAAATATCAAAGCATGCCAACATTTGTGTTAGGATCACTCTTACGATTTGAATGATGAGTATAATTCCTAAAATTCCTGCCATCATTTGTCCGAAGATTAAGAATCTTCCCCACATGGCTTTCATCATATTTGCTGTAGCATGTTGGAAATGGTCTGGTGATAATAGCAATTCGTAATTAGGTTTTTCTCCATAGTTGTTGCCTCCCGTTATTGTCACAATATTGGATAATATTGCTTGTCTTTGCGCTGGAAATAATAAATGTTCTCTGACTCGTTCCAGATCTTTCGTCTGGTATATCCCACTTTGTGATATATCTACTGGTTTGAATTCTGCTTCACTGGCCAATTCTGTGAGTCCAAATATTTTTGGCGGTGCTACTATTACTCGAGTCGGAAATTGTAACCAACTTCCATCTCTTATTTCGAATAACGGTCCATATACGTTGCTGCAAGTGAACATGTTGGGTACAAATTTTTCTGGGTTTATCATCCTTGTTACTGGTTGAGCGAATCTGATTTTCCCTTTATGCATTATTTCCAATTCGTTTATGCATTTATCTCTTGGGATTGTGGAATTCTCCGGCAGTTTTGCGATTGTTTTTTCACATTTGTACGTATACATAACTTCTCCGACGATTCTCCCGAAATATCCTTCTTGGAGTGGTAATAATGGAATTGCGTTATCCGGATTTGTGATTGCCATCGCTAATTTAGTTTTTAGTATTTCTCTGTTCAAAATACAGTCATTTTTAACTAAATCGTAGTATATTTTTTCTGTTGATACTAATCCTTTATGATATAAGAAATCCATCTTGTTATTTATATAGAGATACAGTTTTACATCCTTGGGGTCTATTTGCGCTTTTGCATTTGGTATTATTGTTCGTGATAGGAATATTCATTTGTAATTCGTACCGGATACCATTTCGTCGCACTTGCTCACCATTCGTCCTTTTATGAATCTCATTCCGATTGTAGTATCGGTTGATATTACAACTGTTGGCGTAACCTCTGATCCGATGGTTGTGGTAATTGTTGGGTTTCCGATTCTTCCAGTTCTCCGTAATTCGTCCATTGCGCTCTTTTGCGTGTTAGTTTCTGTTTCGCTGTGAACTTGTCCTTGTACTTCATCGAATATTGCGCTTTTCAGTAGGGTAAGTCGACAAGTTCTGGTATCGGCGTGATATACGATCGTTGACATCTCCGTATTGCATGATCTATCTGTTGCCAGGAATTGAGGGTATTTTTTCATTGCTTGCGTGTCTGGATCAAAATATCCTTGATACTTTTCTAATTTTACTTGATAGCTTTCTATCACTACTACTCCTTTGACTAATTGATTTAGTAGAGTGTACTCTCCACCTTCGCATGTTCCATCTCCAGCCGTTATTCTTCCCGCAGCGTATACTCTGGTAGTTTTTATTTTTCCCTCTTCTGCTGCTACTTGGATTCGTCCGGCTATTTGGATACGTCCTGTCGTAAATCCCTCTTCACATTCGCTCCGCGTTACTGTGACTACAGTTGTTTCCGTTCCGGCTTCTATAATTGTTGAATGTGAATGATGTCCGCAGTGAAATGCTACAATTTTCCTTGTCACTGAGCATTCTTTGATTTCTGTTTTAATGAAATTCACTTCTTGATATACATTATATGATGCCGCGGTGGCTGTTGTTTGCAATCTTCCGGGGTTTGCAGCTTTGCACTCTTCGTTTCGTTCAGTGAATATTTGTCGCCAATCTTTATGTTGTCGCAGTCATATACTACAAACGGTTCTACTCCTTTTATGCACATCATCCATATGAGTATTGTAGTGATGATTGCATTCCCGTTTCGAGCTGTCCTTGGATCGCTTGCATTGATTGTTGTTTCACATTCCGTCAATAGCTCTTTCAACTTTGTTTGGATCATTTCCGTTTGATCATCTTTACTTACCAAATTTATAAAAGCTTGCCATCCACCTTGAGTTAAGATGAATGGTTCGATTACTTTTCTGATGATATCTGTTATTGCGAATTCATATCCGTTTGGGTTGTATCTTGGAGTTCGCTTTCTGTATATCGCTATTGTGTTGTACATCAGGTAGGCCATTCCTACCAAATATCTGTTTGGATCGTCTGATCGTTTCGTTAAATGGTTTATTATCAATAGCAATTCTTCCGGATCTTTGGTTGTGGTTCGCACTTTGTTGTCCATGATTTTATTTATTATTATTTTTATTGCTTCCTAAAGCGTTTTGCTTCTGTTCCAATATTGTTGAGTTTCAAATTTCTTTTTATTTCTGGATTTGCTAATCCAGCATTTCAGCTATTAGTCTGTTGATCCATTTTCTCCTTGTTCCTGACCTTTCAATTTTCCTTGTAACTGCTTTGTCACTTGGCTAAGCTTGTTTAATTTCGTTGTCAATTGATCCATCTGCATTTGTTCTTTGGTTTTTCTTTCTGGAGCCGGTTTGTCAGTTTTCGGTCGTCCTCTGGATTTCTTTTCCATTGCCGTACCTGTTTCTTTTCGTTTGGGTTGTTCGTCTGCCGTATCTCTGGATGTTGTAGCTCCTCGCTCGTTTATTCAGTTGTCCCATTCGTCTCCTGTCGAATTTCGGCGTCTTTTCTCTTTCTTTCTTTTTTCCTCCTCGGTATCTGGTTCTATGATTTCAACTGGTTGCCTCTGTGCACATACTAGCTAGTCTAGTTCATCTGTTGTCATGTCGTTTTCGTTTTCTGTCATGAATAAATCTCTTGATTCCGGTATTCTTCTGGTTGTTTCTTCATCCACGATATCATTAAGATCATTCAATATCTCCTCATCTCCTGTTGTGATGATGATTACTTCATCTGCCGCAGGTCTGACTTCTGGCGTATTTAGACTTTCTTGTCGTCCTATTGGTGTTTTCGTTTTAATTTCTCTCTTGTTGAGTGCTTTACCTGCGATTTTTGCGACTGTTAGTATATTTATCACCTCCAATTGCAGCGGTGTGACTCCAATTTCCAGATCGTCGTTTAATGATCGTCCTTCGTGTTGTAGGTGAAATGGTAATTCGTATGGTATTCTCTTTTTTACCTCACTTACCTTGGCGGTGATATAAAAATCTCTTTCGATTGGTTCGAAATCTGGCGTCATAATTTTTAGACTGTACTTTTCTATCGTTTCGGCAGCCCATTCGGTGTGTTTCCATTTTCGGATGATTTCTCGAAATTTCTCTGGGTACCATGCATAAATTCTTCAATATTCCTCTATTTCCTTTACGATATTTCGTAGGTTTTCTATTCTGTTACAGGAATCGATTATCCATTTTGCCAGATCCGTTACGGTTCGTCTTTGATTCTTTGCGCCGGTTCTCAATATCGCTGCTAATTCTCTACATTTTTGCGTTTCTGTTAGTCTTGTTAATTCTTCCTCCACAGAGTCGTCCATATCTGTGGGCAAATATCTTGTTCCGGGAATTCGTTTTTCGAGTACGTTGATTCGTGGTCTCGCTTGTTCCTGTTGAATTCGTAGTTTCATTTCTTGTTCCGTTTCTACTTCGATCGTAATATATATCGTGTCGTCTTTTACGAATTGGGCTGCCACGTGTTTTTTCAATAGGAACTGTGGTACTCCTCCTGCAACATTTTCGGTGGATTTTGGTTTCTGGCAGATCATAGATCTTGGGTCTACTCCCAATTTTTCGCTGTGTCACCCTTCCCATTTCCCGGGTTTAGCGATTGAAATTATGGTTTTTCGATTAAATGGCCATTCCAATTTTTCGTCATATCTGCCTCTTGCTAGTAAGGAATACACTGAGAGAAATTTTCCTTTTGCTATTCCATCTTCGTTTGGGTATACTCTCAGTTTCATACGGTATCCTCAATTTCTGTATAGAACTGATGACTTGTAATACCGATGATTTTCTCTTCCTCAACCGATTTCACTTTTTCTGCCCATCCACCTATTTTCCATGAGTACGGGGCTAATCGAGCTCTATCATTTATTTCTCATCTTCTTCTGGTTGCCATTCGATTTCGTTTATCATTTCATCTGGCAAATCTTCGTATGGTTCATCTTCGCATAGTTCTAAGGTGTTTTCATTAGCTGCGTCTTCTGGCGCTTCTCCTGGTACATATTTTCTCCATTTCAGTTCGGTTCTCTCCGTTTTCCATTTCCGCTCCTTTGTATTTTCGTCATACACCCTTTTCCATGGTGTTGATCGACATCGCGAGTCGTCAATAGGTTGTAATTTCGTGATCAACTTTTCGTCTTGTCTCCATACCTGGTAGATGGTTAACATTTGGTCCATTTTTCTTTTCATTTCCTCCTGGAATTCTTGAATTTGTTGTTCCTTTTTTGTCGAATTTTTCCTTTCTGGTTCGTCCATGGCTATGATATTGATGGTTTGTCCGTCTTCCCATTTACCTAATTCGTATATCGGGGTTCGTTCTCGCGGGCTGATTTGTCGTTTGTGATACATTATTGCTACCCCATGCGTGAGCGGCTGTGGGCCGGAAAAATTTCGACAAAAAGTTTCTGAATTAATCATTTATTGTCATATAATTGTCATAACACATATTCATTTTTGGCATACATAGCTTTATTCATTGCATATAAAAACCTTTCCCCACGCTGACACCTCAAACAGAGCTCATACGAAGTTGTCTGTGTGCGACGCGGAGAAAGTCATTGAACATTTCCTCACTCACATCAAAATTATTCTACTGATTCAAGACTTCGAAAAACTGCTTTAAACTAGTTTTGGTTAAAAGCCGAGCGGATAAAATCTGAACTTTATGTAAAAATGAATCAATGTATATACCTATTGTACGACCCTAACCTTGCGTGTTATTTTTGATTTAGTAAAACAAAATTTGACCTTGTGACTTTCTAGAATATTCTATTCTTAATTTTATTATTTTGTAATTTAATTCGACAACTTTTCTTTTTAATTCTTTAATTGAATTGTTTCAATTCAAATTATTTGATTTTTATTCCATTTTCGTGGATTTTCGTATTTTTTGGTAAATTGTCGAATTTCGGTCAATTTGTTATGTTTTCGTGTTATTTTTATGTTTATTTCGTGCGGATCTTGTTGCACTTATTATTTTATTTTACTTTTATGTTTCTTGATTTTATGTTTAATTGTTCTTTTTCTCATATTTTAGCAGGGTTAGTTGATGTTTATAGGTCCAATTTTAAATTTGCATGTTGTATTTGCGTGTGTATTACTGATTCATTTAAATATTTCTAAGGCCGTTTGTGTTCTGCCCAACAATATGATTTTATTTTATTTTTACTTACTTATTTTATTCATCTAATTTCTCTTTTATTGTTAATTTAAGATTTTTTCTTTTATATTTCATTTTATTTTTGACATAAAACTCTGACTAAACTTTATTTCAAAAAATTAGCTGAACTTTCGGTCAAATCTTTGTGTTATTGTTTTATATTTATGTGAGTAAGTTAGATGTATATCGTTCATTGTGTTTTAAGTAAATATCAATCGCTTGTCGTGGTTTTAATTCAATGTCTATTATAGTAGCAACTACTTATCTATCGATTAATAATGTTTCAATTACATATTGCTCCAAATCATTAATTGCAGTTTTAAATGCGTTTTTATTGATTTTTATAGTTTCAAGTACATTTTTGTCGTATTACGGTTTCGAATGCTTTTTAAGAATGATTATAGTTTAGAAAACATTGTGATCGTATTATAGTTTCAAGTACTTATTTATCAATTTTTATTAATTTCAATTATATATTATCCAACAAGTCCTAGAATCTTGAACGGATTATGGACGAATACTATGGTAAAAAATTGATTTTTAATTTCTTAATTATTTTATTTTTAAAATAATTTAATATTGTTAAATTAATGTATTAAGCTTAAAATCATTTCATTTATGACGAAAAATATTTTTCTCGTGAATTTCGTCGATATTTGGAATACCTACTTATCTTTTAAATATTATCTTTGTTTATTTACATTAGAATAAATTAAATATGTGTAAATTGTTTGATTAGAAACTTTATAAGTTGTTTTAATTTTTTTGCTCATATTATTGTATTAATAGAAATAATAAAAATACTTCGTTTTTTGTGTTATTAAGTTTTTAGATATGAAAATTAAATTTAACAAATCAATCTTGATATTATTTGTTTATTTACTTATTGATCTGATTTCATTTGCTAGTATTTTACCCATTCTGCCATCATTAGTTCAATCATTTTCATTGAGAACAAATGTAAAATTTTTCTAGCGTAATATTTATTGATTATTTACCTAAAATATTTAAGGATAATTTGTACAATGTAATGAGTAATTTCAGTGATGGGTTTCGAAACTTGATTAGTGCACCTAATAATAATAATAACAAATGGAATATAGTATTATTTGGAGGTTTTATTTCTATTTTTTAGTCTGTATTAATTTTTATTAAGGATTGTTGGGATCAAGTTTTTCTCTGTGTCAATTTTTGTGTTCTCCTATTGTTGGTGCATTATCAGATGTATTTGGCAGAAAGTCAATGCTAATTTTAACTACGGTATGTCAACTATTTTTAATCTTTTTTAATTAAATAAAATCTAACAATTTTCTCGATTTTATTTTATGATTCTCTTAATTTTTATAAAGATAACATTTTTATTTCTAATTTTAATTAATTTTATTGTGCATATTTAAGATTAATTGGTTTGATATATAGAGATTATTTATAATTAGGTTTATCAGAGATTTCTTGATCATCAACATTATGCAACGCCATTTGCAATCTGATCAACAAAACGAGTCATCTTTCTCGTTGCCAAGGCTATTTTGTTTCCAAGAAAAAATTGAAAATTAATATATATATATATATATGGTCTTTAATTAACAAAAAATCACAAAAAATATATTGATTTTTAGTATATATCCATATGAGGTCTGAGGGACAGGATAAAGGTTATAATTCAATAGTTAATATTGGAAAATTTTAAATTAGACTTAATTATTATTTTCAAAAATTAAAATTTAATTAAAAAATATATTTATAATTAAAAATTGATTTTAAAAATTTTTAAATCGTTAAAATACAATTTATAAAATTAAAAATCGCTTGTAAAAAATTAATATATTTTAGAAAATTAAAATATAAATACAAAATCTATTTATATTTAAAAAATTAATATTTTAATATATTGAATTTTTTGATAAAAGTTTAAAACGATAAATTGATTATTTTACTAGAAAATATAGACAAGAGTTAAAAATCAATACATAAACTTTTAATTTTTATAATTAATATTTGAAAATTTAGTATAATTTTCTTCATTATTTTTTTGAAAATATTTTATAATGTATTTTGATAAATATTTTTAAAAAATTAATACTAAAAATTTAAAAATTAATGCTTGAAATTAAACAGGTTTAATCAACATTTAAAATGAATTAATCAATATTTAATTTAATTAATATTAATATTTAAATTAATATAAATATTTGAAATTAATTAATATTTAAAATTTATCAATATTTGAAATTAATTTATAATTAAAGTTTATCAATATTTGAAATTAATTTATATTTAAAATTTATCAATATTTGTAATTAATTTATATTTAAAATTTATCAATATTTGAAATTAATTTATAATTTAATTTTATCAATATTTGAAATTAATTTATAATTTAATTTTATCAATATTTGAAATTAATTTATAATTTAATTTTATCAATATTTGAAATTAATTTATAATTTAAAATTTATCAATATTTGAAATTAATTTATAATTTAAAATTTATCAATATTTGAAATTAATTTATAATTAAAATTTATCAATTTTTGAAAATAATTATATTAATATATATAATAAATATATATTTTGGCTAAAACAATTTATTAAAAAGTTGAAATTCCCGCGGTATTGCGCTATTTAAAAAGCAAAATTTTGCCTAAAAATCAATATTTGCACTTTTTAATTAATAATTACACATTTAAATAAACACTACATTAATTTTTTAAAAAATAGCATTTAAAATCAATATTTGCATTTTAATCAATAAAAATAAAAAATCAATAAAAATCAATAACCTTGTTAGAGTTTTCACTAGAGAGGAGTTTGGTTGCTTACTAACTAACTAACTAAGAGTGGCTTGCCTACGTCCACTTACAAATCAAGTAATCATGAATTTATTGGTGGATTTTGAGCGATATTTTTATCTCGATAGGTTTAGATCAAATTTGACAAGTTCTCGACATTCTCAATATTTATTGTCTATCACAATTACAATCAACTTGAATTTTGCTAACACAAGTACACAAAAGATGCCGCTACTCGATACTCAGGACTTATTATGTCACATAGTGAGTTATAGCCCAGCTTCCTGAACCAAACTCATCGATATACTCTTATCACTATGGGTTACTTTAATTTCTTCTGCTTTCTCTTCCCTATACACTTTATTGTTTCTCCAAAGGTTCAATATATATTTTTTGTTTTCTCCTGCCTGAATTTCGTCTGTTTTTCTTTTCGATGAGAAAAAATGATAAAAAAATTAAAATGATCACAAAAAGGTTCAAAAAGTCCATTTCAAATCCTTAATTTAAAACTTATAAAAATCAATTTAAAATTATATTGATTTCTTATCCAAATATTTATTAATATTATAGTTAGAACTTGCTCAAATAAATTAAAATAGACTATGGAAAATTTTGAAAGAAATCCAATTTGTCAATCATAACTAAGTGATAGATTATTATTTTAATAAAGGCGCTAGAGAAATTAATATTACAGATCTTATTGTCAAATTTTCCTGATCTGAAAAGGCTGGAAAGAGGCTATAAAATATATTTTAATATAAATATAAAATGCAATATTTTCTTAATTTAAAACTTTTATAAGAATCAATTTAAAATTATATTGATTTCTTATAGAAATATTTATTAATATTATAATTTAAACTTTCTAAAATTTTTTATATTTTACTCTCACAAATTATATATTTTTTTTATAATCTAACTTATCGATCAAAAGTGATCAAAAATGATCAAAAGTGGCCAAAATGAAAGATTGCTAATTTATCTCAACTAAATCCATTTTGTCAGGACTTTAATTTCTACAAAGAAACTGTAAATTATATTTTATTATAAATATAAAATGCATTATTTTTACTATTTAAAAATTTTATAAAAATCAATTTCAAATTGTATTGATTTCAAATATTTATTAACATTTATTTGAACTTGCTTACATGATTTCGTTTTAAAGTATTCTACTGGAATAGATATTGTTAACCAAAATTAATTAATATTTAAAATGAATTAATATCAATATTTAAATTAATTTATATCAATATCTAAATTTATATTTAAAATTTATCAATATAAAATGTAATATTTTCTTTATTGAAAAACTTAATAAAAATCAATTTCTAATTGTATTGATTTCTAATTTTTATATATTTATATAAACTTCTTCAAATCATTTTGTTTGTGAGCGAAATTGATGCTAAAATCAGGATAATTAATCATTCAGACTGGAATGTTGATTTCGTACTCTGCCTGGTGTTTATCGGAAAATAATTTCACGTTATTTTTCCTCAGTCGTATAATCGGAGGCGTATGTAAAGCCAATATCGGTGTCGCTATAGCTGTCATTGGAGATCTTTATGGGGAAACGAATCGCAATTCTGGAATGGCAATTATCGGAATAGCATTTAGTCTGGGATTTATAATCGGTCCAATTGTCGGAGTTGTAGCTGGAACATTTTTCAATGTTGCTATGATTTCCACCGGATTGACGCTTCTCAATTTGATTTTCATTTCGTTTTTCTTCACTGAATCTCTCGAGAAATCGAAACGCGTAATTTTTTTACAATTTCTCTCTTCATCGATATTTCTCGTTTGGTTTAGGATCGCAACATGTCCAGCAAATTGTCCGATATTTATCAATTAATAAACCCGATTTCTATATTTTTATATACTCCGATGAAAAATCTTAAACATCGAGGTAATATTTTATTGATAACGACTTTTATTTACCGTTTATATATATTTTATGAAATAAATAATTTTTATCTACTGTCAAATTGTAAGTAATAAATACCAAATTATTTTATTTTTACCCAAGGAAATGTGATTAGAAAAGCGGTAGGATGTGAGGAGGAATGACTGAAATGTCATATAAAGCATGTCAAGGTCATCAAATATGAGCTAATTGAGTTGTTTGTTTCAATTTCATTTATTAATTAATAATTTAATTTTCAATTATATTTTTTATTTAATGATTTAAAACAATCAATAAATTAGATTATTAATTAATAAATAAATCTATTACTAATCAATACATAAGTAAATAGTAATTTCATTTAATTAATTATAAAATAATTCAAATAAAAATCATTAAATAAAAAATATAATTAAAAATTAAATTAATTATGTTATTGTTATGTTAAATATGATTAAATATAATTAATTAATTAAATGAAATTAATAATTAAATTTCATTACTATTTTTTATGTATTGATTAAGTAATAGATTTATTTATTAATTATTTTTAATTGTTTATTTAAATTCAATTAATAATTTTCTTTAATTAATTATGTTAAATATAAGCTAATTGAGTTGTTTGTTTCAATTAAATTCATTAATTAATAATCTAATTGATTGATTTTTATTTATTAATTATTTAAATTAAATTATTATTTTTTATTGATTATATAATAAATTTATTTATTATTTTTTTTTATCTTAATTAAATTTATTTAAATGATTACATTTTTATTAATTTTTATTTTATACATTTGCTAATTATTATATTTTAATTGCGTTATTTAAATTCAAATTTTTATTTTATGCATTAAATAATTAATTATTTTATTTTATTAATTATGTTATTTTTACATTAAATATGAGCTCATTGAATTGTTTGGTTCGATTAAATTTATTTATTAATAAATAAATTTATTTTTAATTTAATTTATTATTTTTTTAATTATGCTATTAATTTTGAATTATTTATTTATTTTTGTTTTAAGTACATTTTTATTTCTGTATTTATTAAGTAATAATTTTATTTTTTATTATTTTTAAATTTTAATTACATATTTAATTTAAATAATTTAAGTAATTACATTTCATTAAATAAATTTTATTTTTAATTATTATTAATATATTTTAATTCATTTATTTATTTTTAATTACATATTTAATTTAATTAATTTAAGTAATTATATTTTAATCCATTTATCTATTATTTTTTCATTTATTATTATTTATTAATTTTGGAATTATTTTAAATAATTTATATATTAATTAAATATTTTTTAATTTTAATTAATATTTAATTGAATTAGCTTAAGTAATTACATTTCATTGAATAAATTTATTTTTAATTATTTTATTTAAATTAAATTACTATTTTTTTATGTATTTAATAATTAATTATATTATTATTATTACTTAATTTATTAATTAATTATATTATTATCTTTTTTTTAATTAATTACATTTTATTAAATAATGCTTTAATATTAGTTTTTAATTACTTATTTTCCTTATTGATTAATTATTATATTAATGTTTTATGTATTTAAATAAATTAAATTACTGATTAATTTTAATCGTAAATTATTTTTTAAATAATTATATATTTTAAAAATGGTTTAATTTATTTATTTAATTTGTATATATCACTTTTAATTTGTAAATAGATTATTTGATAAGAATTAAAAGTGTTATTCAGAATCCGACAAAATTATTTTATCATTATTATTAAATTTTATAATTTTTATATATTACTTTTAATTTGTAAGTAGATTATTTGATCAGAATTTAAAAGTGTTATTCAGAATCTGACACAATGATTTTATCATTATTATTAAATTTTATATAATTTTTATATATATTACTTTTAATTTGTAAGTAGATTATTTGATCAGAATTTAAATGTGTGACTCAGACTCACACAAAATGGTTTTATGATTATTATTAGATTTTATATAATTTAATTTGTATATATTACTTTTAATTTGTAAGTAGATTATTTGATCAGAATTTAAAAGTGTTATTCAGAATCCGACAAAATGATTTTATCATTATTAATAAATTTTATATAATTTTTATATATTACTTATAATTTGTAAGTAGATTATTTGATCAGAATTTAAAAGTGTGACTCAGACTCCGACAAAATGATTTTATAATTATTATTAGATTTTATATAATTTAATTTGTAAGTAGATTTTAAGTAGACCATGCAATTATTAAGTAATAATTTAATTTATTTATTTATTTTTTAAATTTAAATTACATAAGTAATAGATTTATTTATTTTGTTATTTTATATTTCCCCTCATATATCTAAATTGTTTCTATATAAATTTATATTTTTAATTATGATTAACCGGAATATTACGGCGTTTTTCATTTCCAATGCATTTTCAGTTCAAAACGGCTTTTATTGAAATATTTTGGTTCAGTTAAATAATAAAAAATATCGAATTAAAAATATTATGAAAAATTGGTGCTCTGATGATTATCACAATATTCGTTGTTTTTTGATTATTATTACTAGAGTATTGTTATATTATTATTATGTATTTAGATTTGCAAAATGCCCGTCAACTTGGACTTGTTTATTTCACTTACCTGTTTGTTTACTCTGGCATGGAATTCACATTAACATTTTTGACACATCTTAGATTTAACTATTCGAGGTAAATCTACTTTATTTGACTTTCAATCTCTATTTATTATATAACTCGGTTAGTGCTGACCAGGGTCGCTTATACCTTTTTTTGGGTCTCATCATGATTCTATTTCAAGGTGGAATTGTTAGACGTTTAAAATCAGGTCGAGAGAAACAAATGATTATTATAGTAAGGAATCATTTATATGATTTAATATTTAGATATCAATAATTATATAAATATTATCAATAAAATAAAATGAATTTTGCCAATTAAAATTGTTGTATCAATAATTATTTAATTATAATATTTAGGGAATATCGGCATTGATACCCGGTTTTATTCTTTTGGGATTTTCTCAATCTCGCTTCTACTTCTATATCGGATTATTTCTGTTTGCATTTGCTTCGAGTTGTGTTGTACTGTGTCTCACTTCATTAGTATCTCAATGTGACAATAAAAAATCTCCACAACAAGGACGTCTTATGGGTCTCCTTCGATCACAAGGTTGTTTGGCGCGATGTTTGGGCCCATTGTTTGCATCTTTGATCTTTTGGATATGTGGGCCCCAGCTGACTTATACGATTGGTGCATTTATTTTGCTTATTCCCTTAGCCGTTATTGTGTTTATATAATTGGTCAATCCATGTTCCACACTCAAGCTTTCAGTGATTTGTCTTTTTGATAGTATTTGCATGTCTTTTTATTGCTTTTTGATATTATTTATATTATTATTATTATAGATAATTCTTTGAATATTTATTATAAACTTGAGATTAATGAATAAATTTGTTGATTTTGACATTGTTAAGTTTTTTCTACTTTTGTCGAAATACCGCCTTTTCTTATCAACCAGATGCGCGATAACTCATTAACCATGATGCGCGATAACTCATTAACCATGATGCGCGATAACTCATTAACCATGATGCGTGATAACTCATTAACCATGATGCGCGATAACTCATCAGCCAAATGCGCGATAACTCATCAGCCAAATGCGCGATAACTCATCAGCCAAATGCGCGATAACTCATCAGCCAAATGCGCGATAACTCATCAGCCAAATGCGCAATAACTCATCAGCCAAATGCGCGATAACTCATCAGCCAAATGCGCAATAACTCATCAGCCAAATGCGCGATAACTCATCAGCCAAATGCGCGATAAATCAGTGGTCCAAATGGCTCACTTACGAAAAAATGAATTTCTAAAAATTTGAATTCGTTTATGGCTGTTTGAAAAATAACATAAATATTGATTAATTCCAGTGTGATAAGAGAAAATATCGACAATAGAAATTAAGAAAAAAGTAACATTTTAATGCATATTAATCATTAACACGAATAATTGCTATTTGATTCGATCATCTATGTCAATAGTTCCCAAAGTGGGCGGCAGCGGATTTTTAGGCAGTTTTGTGGTAAGCGGCCGCTTTTTAGAAATATTATAGAATTTATTCAGCCCATCACGTTTTGTAATGCATCACAGGGTGGCATTTACGTCTAAAATATCTGATGGCATAAGCAGCTAAAACTGTTATAATGAATGAGTGTTAAAACATTTGTCTTGTGAAGTGGTTGTAGTCACAAAAAATTGGAAACTATAGTCTAGACTCTAGATCATAACTATAGGTATCGATCTCTAAAAATCTCTATCAATTTCGAAAACTGTAATTTTCCAGCGTTGCTATTGTGAAACAATCTCTATTCATGTTATAGTTAAAATCCCGGCTTTATTTTTTCTCAGCGTGTTCTTCATCCATAATAAAGCCAGTAGATTCCATTTTCCTAAATGTGATCAACAATTTACATGAATATCTGTTTATGCAAGTAACAAAATTTAATACCTAACTCTGACATTAACTCCTCGGGTATAGCATCTAACAAAGGGTTGGCGTATATGTGGGATTCAAAAATGCGAAACCAAGATGCAAGTGTTCCATCAGAATCAAACAATTAACTGCGTACGACTTATGGGAGCTGAGAAGTTGTTATCAATGTTTGATTTCGTACCGCCTCTTGTCCGTATGAAAGTGTGATTATTGAATTTTTCGGAATTATAAAAGGTTCGCTAATGGGAACTGCGCTATTCAAAATTAAAAAAAATCATTAGAGTCTATCTAAAAATGTTTTCGATAAATCGTTAATAAAATCAAAGGTTATGCGAACTTCGTGAAAAAGGTTGTTGTAGCGGACGGTGATGCTTACTGATTTGTTGTCAATTAAGATTGGGTTAGAAAAATTAAGGCGTTTGTAGCGATAAGTAAAATTTAAGCAAATTATATTGAATATAAACATTTATAATTTTAATATGATTGTTGGTGTACGGGAAAAACTTTACTGATGGGAACTTATGACCCTCGTTAAAAACCTGCCTTTCTTGTTCTAGGGTTGGTCGTCCACGCACATCCCACACAATTTATCGCTTACTGTCGTACACCCATGGTCGGAACCATGTTGGTACTGTGTAGGACAGCCGAATGCCATTCGAGCAGGTGAGCATTGTTGCCAATACTACTTCACGAACAACATTCGTTTTCCGGTTCACCGCGGCCGCTAGAAGGTCTTACGCATTTCATTCGATACTATAACCCTTAAGGAGAACCTGGTTCTTTGCGTTTGAGAATTTGTTATGAATTGAGGGAATATCGGTTACTCATAACACAATTTCACCGTCACATTCTTACTATGGGGTTGCGAATTTACAACAGGACTGCAATCATTAAATTATGACAACACCGATTATTATTAACATTACATAGGGTACCTATTAAGTTGTCCCTCATTGCTACTATGAATCCGTAAGACTTTATTACACATTATGTTGAGTTAAATGATAGATATTACTTGATTCGCATAATTAAATAATGTCTAATTAATCATTCCATTTAATATTTAATTTCCGAGGAAAGAACGAATACGCTAAGTAAACCATATAATTTATTAATACATTTATAGAGTAGTACAAAGACAGAATAAGATGAGTCGACACATGGGAATTTCTGTTAAACCAAATTATAATAAATATACAAATGGGTAGAAAATAGGATCGGGTTGATCAATTATAAAGTTTTGTGCAAAATTAGAGCTGAAATGTTTCACACTTGGGACGTTTCCATTAATCGTCCCCGTCGATATCTACTGGTAACCGCCGACGTTTCGGGTATCTTGCAGGAGGATTTGAGGCTGCCTGGCTCGACCCTTCTTGAGACGAAGTAGCCGGCTTGGTCGTAGATTGGATAATTGGAGAGGCGCGTTCGCTCAGGATGCCTATCTCAATAGAAGTGATGTTTAGCATCGTAGAGATGCGGTTTGACTAGGTTGCTCACTTTCTACCATATTGAGGTTTATTTGAGTGGAGAACGGGCGACGGAAGAACGGCGACGCCGGTGCGTAGATCACATCCGGGTCAAATGAGTGCTGCTCCACTTCTTCATAAGCGGGAGGTAAGCTGACTGGTTCTTCTGGTCTCAGATTGGTCTGTAACAGGGCGTTTTCCACTCGTCGTCGTTCTCTGCGGCGACGGTTCCGGTTTGGTCGACGCCTCTGATTTCCTGTTCTAACTTCAGCACTTCCGATCAGAAGAGGTCCGTTGTGCGGGTGAGTCGCTGGATGGAGAGGGAGGTGATGCGCAGGAATGATATCGATTTCCTGCACTACTCTTCGTCTCGGTAGGCGAGACTGGAGCTCATGCTTGGTAAATATCTGCCGGAGCGCAGCGCTTTGTTCTGATTTCGTAATCCGCTGACTGCGGTTCTCGATTATCAGATCGTCTCGGGCCCTCGAGAGTCGAGATATCTTCTGGTATAGGCCGTGAGTGGTCTCGGGCGAACTCCAGGTGCCCTTAACCTTCTGATATTTTGGCCGTAGGATAGCGTGTTCTCTTTCTAGCTTGTCCAGCTTTTGTATCGTTGCCGCGACTGATGGTGAGATCCTCGGGATGCGGGGTAAGTTAGATATTGACGACATCAATAAATTGCACCGGGATTATTCGGATAAATTGTACGTTTGGCAGATAAGGTTCAAGTTTCTCTTTTCAAATGGTTGATGCGAACGGATAAGGACTTAGGAGTTCCGACGACTTTAAGAAATTTACAAAAACACTTGATAAGTAATCGTCTAAAAAGGAGGAACAGAAATCATATTAAGAATATAGTTAATCAAAGGTCGGTTGGAATAATACCAAAATGGATATAATAATTATGACAATAATAATGGCGATAATTATTTTTGTACTAATAGTGACAACATCAACAGTGATAATAATTACGCTAATAAATAATAATAATGGTGGGTTACAGGGTTGCGTAATTTGCTTACCTTTATTGTTGTTCCAGTAACGCCATACAAAATGATGCTAACTGCCACTTGGCACCCGTTGCTAGGCAACGTTGGAAATGTGTTCAAGTGGTGGATTGCCCGCAAAAATTGAGTATTATCGCTAGTACTGTAATTGCTCGGACAACCCTCGGGTTCACTAGCTGTCGATAGAAGACTTATGCTCGCTTAGCTCTGTCCCATGTGTAAGAAAATTCATGATCAGATGTGGAATGACAGTTTGAATCCGCGATGCGAGTATTCATAGTAATACCTGTACGTAAGAACATCTAGGAAATAATCTAACTACAAGTGCAACTACTTTATTTAAATCAACAAAATATATAGCCTTCGTGAGTTAATGGGGTGGGTTTGGAGGTTGTGCTGCTCGACGTCGAGCACGCTCCTTGCGTCCCGGCCGACGATTACTCGATGGAGTGATGGACTGATTGGTGGGCTGAGGATTTATATGGGGCATTTGGGACGGGGCGAAGACGAGCGTGTATGTTACTGCTTCCCCCTCCCGACAGACTGCTAGGGCCACTTCCAATCCTCTGATTTGGGTGCGCAGGCTCTGATTGAGCTGTCGCTCTTCCGCCCAACCTTTCTGTGCCGCCGTGAGTCTATGGTAAATGGCTTTCATTCTTGTCGGATCGGACCAGGTTGCCTTTATCTGTTGTATTTCCCTAGTCATCTGGATAATTTGGTTGAGGAGATCCGCATTTGCATTCCTTGCGCGATCCAATTCAGTTTGTAGGATTTGGTTGGTTGTCATTACTATAATGAACAAAGATCTTTAAATTTCTCTACGGATTTATGTAATTAGTATTTATGATTATCTCAAACATAATTATTAAAGACGGGTATACTCAGGCAAACAATTAAACGAAATGACAAATTAACAAAGATTTCTTTCTTCAAAAATTTTAATCACATTAATATATGGGTTATTGTTCGGGTTTTTAAGCAATCAACGTTCTCCGGGGAACGGCCTCTTCAGGTTCTTCTTTGGAGTAACTACCGGGTATGGACGTCGGGTATCGCGGACTGGGCGAGGTGGATAGGCTTCCGCAATCCGCCCGGCGAGGATGTCTTCTTCCACATTTGCGAGATACATCCTCGCCTTAACCACCTGTAGGTCTACCTGTTCCTGCACCCTTTCCCATTGGGTGAGGAGGTTCCGCGCGTATGTTTATGTTTCCGCAGCAGGATATTGCTGTCCGGCGAGTCCAAAAGGGTCCCTGTTTAAGCCCAGTAGCCTCCAAGTGGTGGGATACGGCCACTGTTGTCGAAACTCCTCGAAAATTTCTGTCCTTGGGGGTGATTCCTTCCGACATTGTTCATCGGGTACTTGAGTATCAGTCCATTCGAGCGGCATATTCTTTTCTAAAAATGCATCGGAATCAGCTACTTGCGTATAAGGAATGAAAAGCAGTTCATTTAAATTGTTCGCTCGATTTTAATACTAGACTCACTAATGACTAGGTTGTTGCCATTGGCTTATCAAAATTTAAAACTTATCAAAGGCGGTTAGCGTTAACTATTACTACAACCTTCTGCAGATTGAATAGGGCTGTTCCTCTATGAGTTCTTGGGGAATGTATTCGATTGACTATCTTTTCTCACGGTGCTCCCATATGTCCCTTTTTAGTGGTTGTACTAACTATAAGACGCTAAGCGATATTCTAAGAGAGGTAAGCCGATGTCTACGATCTACCGGGTATGAACGTTTGTCAAGTTAGCGATTGTTAAGTGTATAGTATCAATGTTTACTAGAACTCATTCAGAAGTTACTAACTGCCTAGCATCGACCTGTAGAACTTCTTATGTACCTAGTGACAACATTTGTTAAAAATCAACTTTTAAAAATCTAATGGGTACAAAGTGTTACCATTTATTTAAGAGTATTTAAGATTTGCTAGACACATAATGTTAGTTAAACTTAATTCAAAGTTGCTATCTATATGAGGTTGACATTGATTAACACGTATTTTCAAAAGTCACCAATATATAATATTTGTTAAATTAACTTTAAAATTACTATTACATGATATTGACCTTGATTTAATTAAGTTTTAGAATTCTCTAAATATGATATCCACTTTCATTTAGATGAACGCATTTAATTAGTGTGGAGGTATCCGCATCCGCTATGGATATGTCGGTGTTTATATTAAGAGCATTTGATCTATGTACAATGTCGACGGAAACTCTCTGATCACGCGAATTCATTCAATGCGGTTTCCGGTCGATTCGCCTAATATCGCAGATAAACGTTAAGCATTAATCGGCTATCTCTAATGTCGCATCCTGTTCATATCACTTATGCATACTTTGATTGTCGAACATTACAGTAGATGGATTCGTCGAAGTTCGGTGGATCGATTTTGGTAATTTTAATCTTTTCGTTATTCTGAACACCTTTACCGACATTTTTAGGGTAAAATTTTTGCATTTACTGCGAACTTCAATGAACTACTTCTCAGCACTTCTGTGCAGTCTCCTACCTCTGGAATTAATCATTTTGGGACGTTTTATTTGCTACTTTCTCGGAGATGTTTGAATTGTTTTATTATTTACTATCGACCATTGGCAGTAAGCATTACCTATGTCTTAATTTTAATGTATTTTCATGATTACTCCTTTGTATTTTATAAAGTTTTCGATCGTTAATTTAATTTATTTATTAGTCTGAATTTTGATTATTTTGATTCGAATCGATGTGGTATTAATCTTCTTTACGACCATGATTTTGATTTTATAACGATGATTTTCTTGTTAATACATTTTTAGTGGGTTGTTAATTTATTTGTACCTATTCTTCATCGATAGTTTAATTCGTTTATTTTCCTTATAACCAACTAGTTAGCTTATTCAATAAAGTGTTTTATTCTAATCCAAAAGTTACTTTATTTAATCGTTACAATACTTTAATTTCAATTAAGGGATTATTTTACTTTTAATCGATGAGTTACTTCACTTTTAATTCAACAATTACTTTACTTTAGTTGAGAATTTTTAATTATAATCACTTTAATTTTGATCCATGAGTTAATTTGATTAAATTAATGCATTACTTGCTCTTACTCGATGATTACTTCAATTTTATTAAACTGGATTATATTAATTTAATCGATGAAATTAGTTGTCGTTACTTTGATTTTTATCAATAAGTTGTAATAATTTAATTACTTTACTTTCAATAAATTATAATAATTTGATGAATGAATTACTCAATAATTACTCTTATTTTAAGCAATGAGATACTTTTATTTTTAATCAATAACTACTTTAATTTATAAGTTAATTTAACTGAATCATTGAATTATTTAAATAATTTCTACTAACTTATTTCAAAATGTAAAATCAATGTAATTATACCAATGATTTTTATCTAATTTATTTCAAAATATTAATTCAAGGTAGTTATATCACGATTTCAATTTAATCTATTCCCGTACCCTTCCCTTTAATAGGCCTTAGGCGCATTTTATGTTTATATTATATTTACTGAGTGCCCACTGGACTACCCGGTGTGGTGATTTTGAGCCGTGTGTAATATAATTTTAGGTCGATTTTACAGAAATGAGAAACGAGGAAGTAGCCACAAGACTTCTTCCTTATTTCTCGTTTCATCTATATGGATAATATTGACGTTACGACCCCTGCGTTCCGCACGCTAGGTCTTCACAGGTACATATCATTGGCGATTTTCCACGCACTTACACAAATCTGTACTATGTATATTTTACTATCTTGCAATATGTGTTGGCTGTGGGCCGGAAAAATTTCGACAGATTAATCAATATTATTAAATGCATGAAAAACAATTTTTTAATATTAATAAATATTTATTAGGCATATAACAAATAAGCATAAATTACCCTACATTCCATTTCATAAAATTTGCATAGCAAAAATAAAATAAAAATACCTCTCCCCCACGCCAACATCGAAGCAGAGCTCTGCCGAGGTTGCGAGGATGTGACGTGGAGCGAGGGTTCCAAAATAAAATATTTCTCACCTAAAAGTAAGATTTTAAACAAAGTTCAAAGGTAATTTGAAAAATGGTTCTATGGTTTGAAAACCGGTTTTTGGTTAAATTTAATGTGAAAATGGATCAGTATTTATACTTATTTTCTGTCCCTAACCTTGCATGTTAAATTTGATGTAGTAAAACAAAATTCGACCTTGTTATTTTCTAGTGTATTCTAATCTTTAATTTTATTATTTTTCAATTTATTTTGATAATTTTTTATTTAGAATTTTTATCGAATTATTACTAATTCAAATCTTTTGATTTAAGTTTCATTTTCATGAACTTTTATTACTTCATCAATTTTTGTCGAATTTGTTGTGTTTTCTTGTTATGTTTGTGTTGGTATCGTGCGGATCTTGGTGCGTTTTGTTATTATTTTATTTTATTTTTATGTTTATTATTTTATATTTAATTCTCTTTTTTCTCATATTTGATAGGGTTTAATTGATGTTCCAATAGGTTTATTTAAATTTGCATGTTATATTTGCATGTGTGTTACCGATCCATTTAAACACTTTCCAATGCCATATGCGTTCTGGCGTAACAATAATAATAATAATAATAATAATAATAACTATACTAGAACTGTTTTAATAATAATAACGTTAGTGATAGGTAATAAGAAAAATCATCCTAATAACTTAATTAGTCGTCTTTGCGTTGGCCCAAGATGCCGTTGTAAATACATTTACGGAATTTACAATTTAAACTTGTGGTTAAGTAGATAGTTCTCCAGGAGAATGATGGGAATCGCCCAGATTTAATAAGGGAGAAATCTTATGACAATGTAGGGCGAAGGTAGATTTACGTTGATCTGGTCATTTGTATTATAATTCTGCATACCGATACTAAGAGAGAAAATTTTTCAACTATTAATACGCAGTCCAGACATATTCGTCACTCACTAATTTGTTACCTTAATTTATACTACTACTGAGAAGCTACAATGTTATTAAGGTTAATAATAATTAATACTCGAAATAATTGTACTAAATAACATTCGATAATGTTACGTTTGATGTCCAAGCAAAATCAATAAAACGGTAATTCAATATTCGGTTCCTCGCCTATATCATTCGAACTTCATTTAAATAGTAAACTCGGCGGGCTGAATTATTGATAAGGGATCCCATTTTCCTAAAAACTAACCCGAGATATTTTAACCATCGTTTAGAGCGGATTGTCAGGCAATCGCACATTTTCTACGCTATACTTAATCCCGTCACTATTGGTGGATTGTACTCATAATATATTAGAAATTTCCTCATTTATCGTTGATATTAAACAACTAACTTACATATTCTCCGGGTTGGTCTTATTGAAGGAAGAAAATTCCAATTGATGGGGTTATATGGATCGAAATTAATTTCCGTGATATTGATTTTTGTATTTGAAAATTGTGAACGCACAAATAATTGCGTTGCGGATGTCGTTTCTACAATTAATTGAAGTGATGTTTACATTCGCCTATATAATTGGGTTTTCATATTGTTTGTTATGTCCGTGATCCTCGAGTCAGGGCAGATATGTAAATAGTAGCGTAGACTTTGGTTTAGCATGTTAATTATCATGTAGTTTTCACTAGATAGTCATTGGATTTTGTGTTGGCGTCATCTAGTTCTATCTATATTGAGGTCTATTAGAAAATGTTTTAGATTCTACTAATTCAAATTATTACAAAAGGTTTGTCTACTTATCTATTATGGACGTGTCTACCGGAATTTTAAAAAACACCTACTATACTCGTAATCTTCGTCGGACACTTATAAAAAGGAAGGGGTTAGACGTTTACGGTATTAGAATAGGCGGGAGTTGTGCCTATCTACTTATTGTCGATGAGTTCGTCGATAACTTTCTAATTCCATACAAAGGTAATGCTCGTTGTCTGACACTTCCATACAGAGATTTAATTTCACCTTAATTAGGCTGTAATCATTCTGGCGTTATTACCTTACCCCTGCTGCCCAGTCGTAAAATATGAAAAATTCAACTAATGATCGTCTAGCAATCATCCCTAATCCCTATAATAACGCTTTTCCCTTGATTTTAATTTTCTGCTCGTCTCGGCCGACGTTTCCATCAGCCGTTACGAGTGGTAAAACGATGCCCTACGGGTAGAGTCCTGCATCTTTCGACCAGACCTCGCCGCGGACGACCGAGTTTTCAGGAGTGCTCGGCCCGCGATCTCAACTAACGGAACTTAATCCGTCACCCTGACCACCGACCTGCCATCCCGACAGCTATTACAATACATAGAAATGTATAAATATTTATGGGAACATCGATATAATCAATAACATAAAAATAATTGAAACGTTACAAACAATTTAAATAATTACACGAGAGAATAAGTCTATCATAACATCGAAAGAAAAATAAAAATCAAAAGTCCTTACTTAGTGCAACTTGAAATGAATCAAAATAATAGTTAAGTGAAGTTAGGTTAGGTAAAGTTAAGTTAAAAATAATGAATTTGGTCACTGTTTATATAGTAGTTTTATGCATTTGTGCGACCAATAGGCGATTTTCCGCCATTTTAAGGGTTTTTGATAATTTTTATTAACTTAAAATTATTTTTATAATTTTTTATGTATTTTTCTCGATTTTTTGATATTTTAATTTTTTGCTGTTGAATTTTATTTTTATTATTATTTTTCTGTAATATTCTTTTTAACCCTTAGCATTTTGTTTCTTGGTCGCCGCTTCTGCCTATGTTTTTTCTAAACCTTATTTTGCAAGGTTTTGGCAGTTTATTTTATTTCATATATGTTTTCTTTCTGTCTCTGCATGCGTTGATCGATTTTAATATATGTTTTAATTAATTTTGTTGTGTTTTAATTTGTTTACTTGATGTTTTAAGTTTTGGTTTCACCTTGTGGTGCGTGTGTATGTACAATGACCATGTTCCTTATTTTTATTTTATTTTTTTGTTTTTATTAACATGATTAAACATTTAAAAACAGTATTTCTCAAACTTTTTTTTAACCATCGCCCCCTTAAGACACAATTTGATTTGCCACTGCCCCCTAAAGATTATTTAATTGTATAATATACAAAATGTATTACATGTAAATAAATTTTAATGGTACAGAACCATTGCTACCGGATTGCTCCAATAGCGTTAGTTAACAGAAACATGTTACAACTTGATTGTGTACAGCGTGCGGGCTATCCTACGTAATCTATGTTAAGTATTTTAAGTTTTTATACCATCATAAGGGGCACAAATATAAACTAATTATTCGTTATTGTGTAGTAGGTAGGTTTTTATTTTAGTGACATTTAAAATATAAAGTAAATGAAATTACAAATCTACCATCGCCCTCTTAACCCACGTCAACGCCCCCCCCCCCATTTTTTTCTGGGTCCTTTAACACCCCTTTCTAGCTCAAACACCCACAAGGAGGCAAGACTTACATTTGTTTCGTCTGACACTAATTGTAGGAATACAAAATTGAAACGAAACATATATGTGAATACATTAGAGAGGATGATTTGAACAATTGATAATTGTATTCTTATATTTGCCGGTTTATCGCCGAGCATTTGATATCAAGATTTTGTATTTCTTTTGAATAAATTTTAACGGTTTCGAATTTTAATTGATCTAGATTTGAGGAGACAGAAATACGCGGTAACGATCATTAGAATAATCAGAAATTTAACTAATTGAATTTTGATGTAGTAATTCATAGAAGGATGATTGTAGAATTTTGTTAGTTGCTTTGAAGTTTCAAATATATAAAAATGTGTCGATTTAATATTAATATTTAAACAATAATTAATTATGTTTTATTTTTAATAGCTCATTTTTAATTTTAATTAAAATTTAATGAAATTAGTTAAAACTAAATATTGCAGGCACTACATTATTATGTAAGCAAAACATAATGCTTTTGGTTTCATATAAATCAAAATTATTTTCAAAAAAAATTAGTAGCTAATTTAAATTTCATTTTAATATTTTCTTTTACAGCTTATAATGTTGAACTCTCATATGTAGAATTGATTACGTGTGTTGCTGTTGTAAAGTTAAAAATTAAAAACAATATAATTTCTAATAAAATTAAGTTACTCAGAAATAGAAAACAATAAGGTAATAATTTAAATCGAATGTTGAAAAAATGTAACAAAAATTACGAAAAATCAATAAGTTATCGAATTTGTACATAGTCAGTAATGGTGAAGGTTAAGGTGAGAATGGAATTATCAAAATTCTTCTAGAAAGATTCAAAAAAGAACATTTAATAAAACAGAAAATCGTTAATTAATTAGGACTTTTCCCTTATTCTGAGCAATTCATTTTTAATTAATTAGATTTTAATCAGTGCTAGCGGTAAGAGTAACTTCCAGCCTGTTAACATCTGGATTTTTACTGCCATTCGGGATTCTGATCCATTTAAGGTTCATGTATAAATTGATTTTAAATAATAGTTAAAGTTAGGGTTCGAACATCCATTTAACATATTAATATTAAGAAAAACGTAAAATAACGATACGAATAAATATTCAAAAATATAATAATACTTACAATTCCAAGATTTGTTAAATATTTACATAAAAATTCTTTAAAATTTTAGGGTTAAAAGTTATGAGGCAACATTTTGGCTATGTGGGACCGGATTGCGTTTTTTGAGATAGTGCCGAACATGTGGGGTTTATAGAAATATTATAAGAAAATGTTTATCAAAAATCATTTTTTCAAATTTCTTAAAATCAATAAAATAATGAAGATTCTTAACAATATTTTAGTTCTACATATGATCAAGTAAGTTGACAAAAAAAGATGAATTTTAAAAATCTTTTGTATTCAAAAATCCAAAATTTGAATAATTAATGGGAAGCTTGCTGTTATTTGTTACCTGAAAGCCTCTCAATATTGGGTTTCAAGCCTGTCGATGCCAACAACAAAAATCTATCCAAATTAAAACAACTTTTCTTTATTAAATTTATTATCCTTATTTAACTTGCCGTTACGGGCTAGTCGAATATCTTCATTAGCTTGTCAAAGTCCTTTTGTGGGCCGGTCAAAATCCCTTCAAGGACTGTAGGTTGCCGACCCCTGGTTTCATGTGTGATTGCGCTCAATCATATTTTTTGCGTTTTTATTTGCCATTTTAATGTTTTATTTAATTTCTAATCATTTTGTTTTCTCGGCGAGGTTCTCTCTCTACTATTTTATTTTATCACTAAAATTTTCAATTTTTAATAATTTCCTTTTTCATCATTTTCCTCGAATTTTTGCGTTTTTATTTTGCCATTTTTAATATTTTAATTTAACTTCTAATCATTTTGTTTTCTCGGCGAGGTTCTCTTTCTATTACTTTATTTTATCACTAAAATTTTCTATTTTTAATTAATTTTTTTTTACCATTTTCCTCGCTTCTATGTATTTTCGAGTCTTTTATTTATTATTGTTTAATTGGTGTTATGTAAGAATTTTAGATCTTTGATGGCGATGCGTGTGTGTGTTGGTTAAAGTCATAAAAATATTACTCAACAAATATTTTAAAATATGTTTTATTAAATAACACTACGAAAATAAGAATTATTATCACTTGGCGATCCTTCTTTCCTCGCCTGGGAAAAACTGTTTTATATTTGTTTTCTTATTTAAGGATAGGCGTTGTTTTAGAGGGATTTGTTGACCTTGACTCTTCTTTATTTTTAAGTGAGAGACTATTGTCTTTTATTTTTTTGATTTTTATTCGAGGAGCTGTCGAATTTGATGATATACTTTTCGATGGGAATGTTAACAGTTATATTGCTTCCGAAATTTTTGAAATTACTTTAACTTAAAATTCTAAGATTTATTTTTTTAAAAGTATTTGAACTTACGTCTTGATAAACCGAATTACCCGACAACCTATGACAAAAAATGAAAACCAAAATCCGAACCAAATCTAAGTAAGACTTGAAATCCACCTATAAAAATAAAATTCAAACAATTGTATTCACTGATATTAATCAATTCTTTTAGTCGACAGTTATCATGGGTGTAAAACTGAATACATTGGAATGACTTTCCGTCATTTCCAATCTCAAGGTTTCGATCACAGTCGACTGATAGAATTGATTAATATTACTAAGTGCAATTTTTTGATGCAGGATGAAACTAAATGTAAAATAATTTTTTAAATATTTTGTTGAAAGTTATTTTTAAATTTTGTTAAAGTCTTGGTTTTGTAAAATTTTAGAAAATTAAATTTTTTTAAAATTTTGTAGAATTTGTGATTTATAAATGCATTATATTTAATTTTAGTTAAAATAATTTGAGAATTTAAAAGCAGAAATTTTTTAAATAAAACTGGTTTATTCTAAATAGTTTAAAGTTCAAGACTACCTGAAGAAGGCAGAAATTCTGTCGAAATATATTGTAGCTAAATATAATTTTGGATTGGTGTTTTTCTTTAATTTAGTCCAGAGCCAATTTTATGTAATTCTTTTAAATAAATAATAATCGTAACAACGTCCCAGACACCACCATTCCTTTGCAAATGAGTGAAATTTTGTTGGAGAATCGACAACAATAAATAATAATCACATCAATAAAATAATACCACCTAAAACGAATTAGTACAAGGATGATTTTGCCTCTCTGGATTGATCTTTCAGCAACTGTTTCTTCGCGTGTGTAGTTTTACGCAGTAACTTGCAAACTGTTTGACTCAAGATAGATTCGGCATCGTTGTATATGTTGGGTTTTTATAGAAATTCGGTGTTTAGGTCTGACTCCTTGGTGTCCTTATTTAATCAATTCAATTAACCCAACACAATAAGATTTATTTTCAATCTATGTATCACAACTTTATTCACAAACTTCACAAATCTCGATTCAATTCACAATACTCTGTACAGTTACTTTGCACAAATTCACAATCAATGCGTTGGGATACGTCTTCCAAAGGGAGATATCCCTGTCTGGTGCGCAATACTTAAATTTGTTGGGCTGATTGATATCCCTTTTAATATTATTACCTTTGCGGAAATATTCTCTTCAACCAACTGGCCCATCTCGCAAATCAGGTCACCCGCAAACCAAATTGGTTTTGGCATTTTTGACATCTTTCTTTCTAAAACTAAATTAGATACTTCAGGGCTCCCTGGTTTTCCGTTTATTTATAATAATTATATTGGTGGTGGGCTCTCTTTTTATCCCGGGTTTCCTTCGTCAACCAATTTCGTTTTCACTAATTAGAGAATTTGTTTACGTCTCGGGTTTCACACACTGTTCGTGTTTTCTGTTAGATTGGGTTTCCCATTAGCCAATTAATTTTTAATTAATTTCTATTTTTATTAAATATTTCCTTCTGGGGACACCCAATCAATTTAATTTTATTATATTTGGATTTGTCTCGTCATTTGGCATCCGCCCATACCCGTTCCCCCTGTAAATATTTATGTTAAAATTTTTAATTGATTTTGCCTTTTTAATTATTATTTCCAATATCAATGTTTTTACTGATTTTCCATTTTACTTTTTTTGAATTTTGTCAACCCCAACATATAGGTGGTTTAATACGGTACTCAATTATGATTTAAGACTAACTGTTAAGGGTTTTCCAAAATTATTGGAAAGTCGTTGCTTAAGATTTTAACGTGTACAATGAACAAATAAGATTGTATTGTCACGGTTGAGATAGTGTAGACAGAATTGAACAATGCACGTAACATTACAACGGAGTGTAATGAATGGTTGTCACAACTAAAATAGAGATGTAACAGTTCTGAATATAACGTTATTACCGCATTAAATGCAAACAGTATTGATAAAAAAATGTTTTAATACGTAGTTGACATACGGATTAATTCAGAACGTCGGACTGAATGCAAAAATCTCCAAATTGATTGGAGGACTAAGGTCGAGCTTTAGGTTAAGTGGATGTGTGATTATGGAAAAATTATTTGTTTTAATCGAACGTGCATTTTTTAAAAACTAAACCTGTATTTATTAAATTTTGATGTCCAACTTTTAATGAAAAATCACAATAATTATCTCGCTGGACAATTTATAACTTGTTGATAGAACTTTCAATTTACCAAAGATTCCACGACATGCTATGCTTATATAGCGATGCGATATCGATATTTATGTGAAAGATGTTTTATACTGTCACATGTGGATGATATATTATCACAATGTGATGTAATAATTATTATTAAATGATTAATTACTATACCTATAAACAAAAGTGAATTTGATCCTATGTGCAAAGTTCTTCCTTGTCTACTCTAATTTTTGGTTCATTTTCCCATTTAGCATTTTAAAATAAAGTCGTTCTATATTATGCTACTTTTTATTATCTTTCGATTCTAACAAAAATAATTAATATTCATGTCCTATAATAAATCAAATAAATCGCATTGTTTACCTTTGTTGGAGTTTATCAACAAACTCTTGGGGAAAATAATACCACAGAGCACTATAAATAATAAACATCATTTCATGTGCAGAATTTCCGAGAAAATTAATTAGAAAAATTAGAATAAATAAAAAATAAAAACCTTTAAAAGTTATCTGCTTCACGCGAATTAAAGCAGCGCTGTAACTATTTCGAACCGAATGTGGATATTGAGGTCCGCATCGAACTAGGCAATATTTCGTCAGCTAATTCAGTGATCTTCTACATAGTCCAACGCAGATTGTCCTTGAACAGGAAAATTATTTTTCTCTCACAATACTTAAAATAATGTGCGATGTTATTTTCAGGGAAAAAACTATAAATTAAATTATCACGATTAAAATTTCTTGCTGGTTTTTCTTGCAATAAACTTTCTACGGTAATTTTAGTATAAATGTATTCCTTTGATATTTTCCAACACAGCGGGTATCACTTGAAACGAAATCCTGCTTTAGACGAAAGAAAATATTTAGATTTGGGCGAAATTTGCCGTTCTTTTATATAGTTGTTTGGTTCCCATCTATCTCGATTAAACTAGGAGATGGCACAGCAATCACTGAGTTTTCTACATGAATTTAAGATGATCTCGCACAATTTCATTTATGATCCACTTAAGCCGTCGCCCTTCTCAAGTTGTTTGTGATTTACAGGCTTTACATGAATAACTAATGTGATTGATTTATTTGTTTTTGGACTCTAAACCTTCGAATATTTGTTTAACTGATTTTAAAGTTTTCAAAATTAAATTTGTCACCGGTTATTTATTTTCCCCGTGAAAATACTGATTTCACATTTTTGAATTTTAATTAGCTCTTAATTAATTTCTGATAATTTGTAATTTTTTAAAATTTTGTATTTCGTTTTTGTATAACCTCAACACGTACATTTGTATTTAGAAAGGCTTAAATCAATTGGTAATATTATTTTGTTTGTCTCTGTTAACACTCGCCCAATAAGTAAAAATACACACAGTTAGCAGTAATATCAGTAGGCACCGGAAGAGTGGGGAAAATCCTAAAATGTATGCAAAGACATTGTCATGTTGTCTGTAGCTGTTCTGTGATGTTTTATAACTGCCTTTTAGTGAATGAGAAGAAAGTAAAATTAATCCGATGATAAATTTCTGCAATGATCATAAATAGCTTTTTCCATCTTCTCAGTACATAATAATACTTCAAGTATCTCACTCTTAGATTAATTATAAATTGGTAAAAGTTAGCTCATAATTTTTAGCTACATAATTTTTTAAGTCAGAACAAATACAATGAGTCGTTGTATGAGTCATGAAGTATGTCAAAGTTGTTATAACAAAGATATATCCTTATGAGGTCACTGTAACTTATAATTCTTTCAAAAAACGTTCTAATCCACACAGTGTACATTCTTATTTTTGTTGGGGTTGTCAGTGAATTTGAATAGGATGTATCGTCAATCTGACTCCAAGCGTGCTTTTAAATAACAGTAATAAACTCCAAACGATATATACTTTATTGATTAACACACTTTATCGCCAATTTAAAATGACACAACGAATTATCTAGTAATCACAATTTGGTGCTTATTACGGCCTTTCGGGAAGAAGAGCACTTTTTGGAACAATTGAATTTCACAATCACTTGACAACTGTGACGGGTTTCTGAGATCGGTAAATCTGATTTATTTGCTTTGACTTCGCCTAATTCCTGTTTCAAATTTCTCTTTTTCTTGATTTCAACTTCTAGTTTCCTCCAAATTTCTCTTTAATACCTTTCTTCATTAAATTTCTGTAATTTTCTCCTTTTAATTCTTAGTCCAATTTTTCTCTAATAATCTCTTTTTCTCTCCTTTCTCTCCAACTTCGTTCCCTTTTTATACTCCGTTAATCAATAACACTTACTGGTGTCAAATAGAATTTCCAATATCTTTTACCGCTAATTCCCTTTGGGCCTCTATAATCACTGGCAGCTGTCCAGATAAATAGTTTTTAGAGATGCCCTTTCCCGGATTCCCAAACAATATTCCTTTCCTTATCTTGAAAGGGCTTTCGAAATAACTTGCAAATTTTGCTTTTGTTTTTGTTTTCCTAAATTTACACTCGTTAATTATAAATGACCTTCTTTTATTCAATTGTCTGTTTTTATTGATTTTCTCTTATTCCCTTCTCGTTATTCGACATTTCGTTTTTATTCCCTTTTTATTAAGCTTCAGAACCACATCTTAATCACTTATCATTGTTTCCCCCAATCATTTTACATGTTTATTAATTATTTTACTCGATTATTTAGCTATCCTTATCATTTTTAATAAAATATTCTTTGGTATTAAATAGTTACGTGTATATGATCATAACTAGTATATCTAGCAGTTTAAATGCAACGGACTCGTAACTGTAAAAGTTCCGATTGTGTGTTACTGCGGACTGTAACGTAAAATCACAATAATAGCAACGTATTGAACGATGAGCGGAGGTCTTGCAGCTTATCGCTCGTTTACCAACACCGGGAAAATCGACATAATTTAACTAAAAAATATTGGCTTAAAATTTATAACATCGGGTAGCTCGGTGAACTCCTGTTAATTTATAACATTACATAGATTTATCCTTAAATTTAAAGGAATGGGTAGTAAGGAACATTGCAATATCTTTGCAACAGTTAACATGAATAGCAAAAGTGAAAAAATTAATTCTAGCGACCAAAATTATGTAAATAAATCATCGTAAATAATATTTATATTCTGAATATATTTTTTTAAAAATTAACCCTAATTGTCGAAGCTCTTATTAGTAGTGGTATGTGTGCTACCTGGCCCACTTTTTGGTACCCCTCCCTATACTACTTATTAGATTATAAAAATAATTATTATGTATTTAATTTGTTGAATTATTTATTATTATTTTATTAATTCATTTATTTTTTAGTTAATTATATATTTATTTTTTATTTAATTTATTATTAATTTTATTCATTTATTTATTTAATGATTTATTTTATTTAATTATTTTTATTTAATATTATTTATTTATTAGTTTTTATTATTATTATTTTTATTTATTTTACACATACTTTATATACAAAATTTTTATTACGATTATAACAATAATCAACATCAGAAACAAATATACATTCATTAAATAGGTACTACATTGCTAATCACAAATATATCAATGAAAAGTTTGATAAATATGAGCAATTTGATGAACAGTTTGATGATCCGTTGGATTGGTAGCTTGATGATCGATTTGAAGATCAGATCATACACAGCTGTATGATTATTCTGTAAATTGATTGATATTCTCTATCATATAATTACCATATTCCCGACTTTCATTCTTTCCAGCCCAAACACTTTTATCGTCATTGTTTGTAAGTGCGACTTTAGTTGTTTTGAAACTATACAACTGATGATTGCTGGTACCTCTTTGAAATTGAGACACCCTAGGTATTTATATTAGATTATAACAATCGTGATAAGACTGGTGTTTTATGTCAGTATCTTTCAATGTTACCCCTTTTGCTTTTGTTGTACAAGTATTACCTAATAAACTGTAACATTTTGGTCTGAGTAATATCCACTCTATATCCTATACTTTTCCTCTCGTCTTTAAATTTTCCAATGACAGTCTAACTTTTTACTATACAATGGGTGATTGATATCATAATTAGATGTATCTAATAGATTATCTGAAATTATTGCAGGTAAAAGCTTATCTAATTTGCAATTTTTAATTTCTAAGAAGAAGGAATCTGTATCTCCAGCAACAATGTTGATACTACAATTGAACTGATTTCTATATTTTGCTAATTCTACATATTGAAGCTCATACATTCGAAGTTTTGGTATGTCCAAAATTGTTTGACCAATGTAACTTGGTCTATCTAAACATATTGATTCTTTATCCAGAATGGCTGCAATTAAATCATCCGCAATCTTGATGCTTTTTCGGAAAGTTGGCTTCGATGTATATACAGTAAACCCTCCAACTGCGCGGTTTTTAATTGCGCGGCCAAACCTTTAATACCAAAATTTCGATCTGTGCGCTAAAAATTTCGTAGCTGCGCGGTTTTTTTTTGTTTTTGTCTATTTTAACAAGAAAAATCATGTCAATTTAATTTTTTATGGTGAATCCCGTAAAACTACGAATACATATGGTAGTGAAAATAGTGATTCATCGTATTTCGATGCACTGTATTTTTTATATAAAAATAATAAAGGCAGTTTCATTTTTCTACTGATGTGGTTAGGATTAGGATGTAAAATTACATAGTTTTAATTAATAGATATTTATACAAGTGTTTATTTAATTAAAAATATATTAGTATTAAATTCAAAAAAATCTTATTCGTGTGCATTAGATATAACCGTAATAAAAAATTATTACATCAATTAAAGAGTATTATAAAGTAAGTATAAATAAAATTTTTGATTTTTGATTTAATACTCATTTTGATTTAATAGGTTTTTAATAATTTCTACACCTTATATATAATAATGGAAAAAGCTGGCAAAAGAAAAATATTGACGTTAGAGGCAAAACTTGAAATTGTGAAGCAATTAGAAAATGGCGAAAAAATGTCTGTTTTAGCTAAGAGACACAATATGAACGAATCCAGCATAAGGAGGATTAAATTGAATGCCGAAAAAATTAAAAGTTCAGTAGTTTGTTCTACATCGCTAGCTGCAAAAACATTAAAAAAACCACGAAATCCAATAATAGAGAAAACAGAAAAAGTGTTAAGCTTTTGGATTGAAGATCAAAATCAAAAGAGAATGCCACTTAGTGCTGCTGTTATTCGAACTAAAGCGTTACTAGTATTTAATCGGTTACAAAAGGAGGAACCTGGGTCATCTAATTTAGGCGAAATTAAATTCGAAGCGAGTAAAGGATGGTTTGAAAAGTTTAAACATCGCCAAAACTTACATAATATAAAATTTACAGGCGAAGCAGCCAGTGCTGATACATTAGCTGCATCTTTATATCCAAAAACGTTAAAACATATCATTGATGGTTGTGGATATTTACCAAGCCAAGTTTTCAATGCTGATGAGACTGGCCTATTTTGGAAAAGGATGCCTAGCAGAACATTTATATCTAAAGAGGAGAAATCTGCTCCGGGGTTCAAGGTTTCCAAAGATAGATTGACAGTTTTGTTTTGCGGTAATGCAGCTGGCGATTGTAAGAACAAACCACTAATAATTTATAAATCAGAAAATCCTCGTGCTTTTAAAGGCATATCAAAGAACTCACTGCCAGTTCATTGGGTATCAAATAAGAAAGCTTGGATGACTGCAAAGCTTTTTGAGAACTGGTTTTTAAATTGCTTTTGTGTACAAGCTGAAACTTACTGTAAAGACAAAAACATTGCTTTTAAGATTCTGTTGATTGTTGACAATGCACCAAGTCATCCACCACATTTAGCTGAATTGCACCCCAATGTTAAAGTAATATTTCTGCCTCCAAATACGACATCTTTAATTCAGCCGATGGACCAAGGCATAATTGCCGCATTTAAGCTGTATTATCTTAGAAGGACTTTTCGGCAATTAATTGAAGCTACGGATGGCCCAGATAATCTTTCAATTCGTGAGTATTGGCGACAGTATAATATTTTATCTTCCGTAAAAAATATTAAATTAGCATGGGATGAAGTTAAAAACTCAACCATGAATGCTGTATGGAAAAAATTATGGCCAGAAAGCTGCATTAGAGAAGCTGTTGTTGAAATGCCAGAAATTGTGGAAATTGTGACTTTAGGTAGAACAATTGGTGGGGACGGTTTTCAAAATTTAGAATCAGAAGATATCACGGAAGTCCTTGTGTCAAATGAAGAAAATAATATTGTTGACGATATTTTGACACAGTTCGGCGGTAATAATGATGAAAATGATGAAAGTGAAGAAGATGTACAGATTACAGAAGAGAAAAAGTTTACTACCGAAAAACTATCAAGTTTTTTAAAA
Organism: Schmidtea mediterranea; assembly: GCA_022537955.1. Lineage (NCBI taxonomy): Eukaryota > Metazoa > Platyhelminthes > Tricladida > Dugesiidae > Schmidtea > Schmidtea mediterranea. Next base: position 10,058,892 of record CM039679.1, on the reverse strand, counting down.
CTTGGTAGTCAACTTGAACAGCAAGCTCTTAATATGGACCCTGATATGGAGCGTGCCTTAAAATTTCGGAGAAATCTGACAGCAGCTTTAGCACCATATGCTGAAATTTATAAAGAAAAACAAAAAGCTGGTAAGCAATCAGTGTTAACAAGCTTTTTTCCAAAAAATATACAATCACAGCCAATAGAATCAAGCTCATCAGCATGTATCAGTGATTAATATAACGTTACTTATGTTAATTTTTATTTATGTTTAGTCGTTGAATTGAGACTGTTTTTTAGTTCTTGTATTGTTTTTTATAATTTTTATTTATGTTAAATTTTTATTAATTTTTATAATAGTAATATTAATTATGTAAAAGCAATGAATTGAGACTGTTTTTATTAGTTTTTATGTTTATATAAATGTAAATATGTATATTAGTCGTTGAATAAAGACTTTTTATTATATTTTTTAATATTCTTGTAATATCTGGAACCTAACCCCATAATTACATATAAAATCGGGTTCACAGTGCGCGGTTTCGGTTTGCGCGTTGTTTTTGTGGAACGTATCTACCGCGCAGTTGGAGGGTTTACTGTATAATCATTTTCTGCTGATTATTACACAATCTTAAATCCATTCTTTTCATTAAGTTTTCTATAGTCTTACCATATAGACTATTGTTGAGCAACTTATAATAATTTTTATCAAGTTTGTTTGTTGATTTAGGTCTGAGTTTGGTGTTAGTATCGACATAGTTTTTGAAAATAGGTTCTTATTTAAATCTGATAGTACGATGAATATTGACAACTTGCACACATAATAATAAAAACATTTTGAGCGATCGCCAATGCACTACATAATTAAGAGTAATTTCTCTACTTTTGAAACACATTTCTTTTCTGCTGCGATTGAGAAATCATTCAATAAATCATGAATTTCATTCGGAATTTCCAAATCCACCTTCACATTATATTCATACGAGAGCTTTCCTAAGTCCAAATTCTTGTAATATTCTAAAATGCTATCAATGTTATCATGAATCCAACTAAATTTTCCACAGGGTAAACTTTGACTTAAAGCCAATCCATATATGTTATTGATTTCGATATACAATAACTCTGTATTTTCAGTAGTTTTCACGTGATGCTTTTAACAAATGACAAACCACCGCGAATCCTTCCTTCCAATGTCATTAATGCCGAATTCTATGACATACCTTGGATACCAAAGAAATTCAAAGGTTCAAAATAAAACATATATAATTAAATAAAAAATAAATTAATTAATAAAATAATAATAAAAAATTAAATAATTCAATAAATTAAATATATAATATTAATCTTTATAATCTAATAAGTAGTATAGGCGGGTACCAAAAAGTGGGCCAGGTAGCACACATATCACTGCTCTTATTAACTCAACTTTATGCATATGAAAGTAAAGGGCTGGATTAATCATATAATTAAATTAACCTAAACATGTGCCGCATAACACTAGATTGAGCAATTTAAGAATAAGTTGCCGGGAAGTCATCTTTAGAGGAAGATCCAATTCAGATATGTAATTCCAGTTCTATTTTAATTTTAAAGAACCCAAAATCAGCAAAGAACATCATTTATTCAACTGTTATTAGATGCAGTGTATTAGGTAATGAGATCCAAAAATCAAGAATCACTTGCGTAATACAGTAAAGATCAAACATTCAACGAATTCGACAAACACGGAACAACAGGATTTATAAAAAACCAAATCCACCAAAGAACGATTTCTTTACGAAAAGCAATTTCGAAAAAATAATCAAACCAATTTCTTGCATGTAAAACTATTTACGCTGTAAAATGAGATTAATCAGCAACAAAAGAGGAAAGAAAATATATGAATTATATCAAAGATAAATGTGATATCCATTAGTATCAAAAACTCCTTGCAGCATATGACGTTCCTCGGAAAACATCAAACTGATTGAGAAGTAAAACCCTCACGTGTTTTTGACCGCGGTGTATTCTTACTTCTTCCTTCAACATTTCTACCCCCTCTAGACCCTCGTCTCTTTCCATCGAAGTTAAATAACAGCTAAATGAATAGATTTTAAAATTTCTCCGTTAAATAATTATCAACAATATCATGAAATGAGCGATTTACTCGCTTATTTTTAACGTTAAAAATGATTATTTAAAGACAATATACAAGTTTGGAATGCTGCCATGAAATTATTATAAACATGTAAAGTGTAACAAATAAGAAAGGAAATGATTATTAAAATGTTCATTAAAAAATACCTATTTCATTCACTACCTATTTAGTAGTTAATATATTGTTTTCTTTGTGTACTAATGAATATGTAAATAAGTATTTTGTTAGATCCCAGCCAAGTCTCCTGTAACAAGAGCATTGGCATGATCTGGGTGTCTGTATATTTATACTTCTGTGTAAAGGATAAAAATATAAAATTGACGAATTGTAAAAACAAATCAATAGTAAAAAAATCAAAATTTTTATTCAAATGTTTGTTTAAGGTTTTTCACAATATTTTGATTTTATATTTCAGCACAAATTTGTTATTTTTGTCCGCTGATAAATTGGTAAATGAATCATAATAAATAATCGAATCATTTCTGTCACTTAATGGCTTCCTCCATCCGGCAGCAGTGGGGCTATCAGAATATTTCAATGATTAACTGCAATATACATTTATATTTGCTGGATCGATTGTATCGACTGTCATTGTATATTTGAATGGCCATTCCAATTAGTCATCAAAATCACCACGCATCAAATTGAAACGGACACAAACAACACGGAATAAAATGACTTGCTTTAAATATATTTATTTCTCACCAGTCGCAATAATTTATCGATTTGCCTTTCTGTAAATCCAAAATTTGTAAATTCTTCACTTCCAAATTTTGTTTGAATTCGTTGAATTTCATTGGCGCATTTCTCCATTTCATCCTGAAACTGAATCACAATTTCAAACATTTTAATTAATCAATTTTTTATTTTCTTGCAGTTGCTGTTGTTCATTATTTTGTTTGAATCGCTTCAATGTTTTTAATTTATTGCTTGAATTGGCTGTTTTCTCTGCTCAATTCGATGATTTCATTTTGCAATGCTTGATCTTCATTTTTGACTACTACCATTTTCCCATTGATTTCCTCGATTTCTCCTGTGTTTTCCTGTTCTTTCGCTTTCATATCACACATTCTGCTGCAGTTACATATATCAATTCATTATTTCAATCAATTTACTTGTTGATTTGTTAATTATTACAAATGTGTTGTTTGAATTGGCTGATTTCTCTCTTTATTTCGATATTTTCACTATTCATTGATTCCATCTCATTGCGTAAATTATTGATCAGGTCAATCAGAAATTTGCTATGGCAATAAATGTCCTCATTGAGATGAGATTTGATTTCCTCATTCCTCACTTCATCCATTTCGCATCAGATTGTATTTATTTGGCAGATAATTGGCCGCTTGTCGCATATTCTCATTTAATATTCTATCGTTTTCTAAAGGTTTTGGCTAGACTTTTTTGACGCAGGACATCTTGCGCAAAGACAAAAGAAAACAATCAGATTTCTGTTAGGCAAAAGAAATAAGAAAATTTGACTATCGGCATCGTTATTGATCAGTTTGTGGTCGAAACTTTTCACCTTTTCTCCGAGTCATCGTGATTGATGAGAACCAATTTCATACTCTACTCATAGTGGCAAACAACTTTAGTACCGTAGTCTTCGATACCATTTACACAAAAAAATGTAAATTAAATACGTCACACACATTCCGCACTTCCGTCTGGTTGAATTATCCATGGGCCCTTCTCGGTCGTTCTGATCTCCACTACTCTAGTGATCATAAAATAAAACTTAAAATTATGGATACAATCAGTAAGGAAATAGCTTCAACTAATTTTATCTAGCTGATAATTTGTGTCAGATATTATGTCAATTCAAGATATTCAACTCAGTAAACATATTGGAAATATACACAATTTAAGACCACTGGTCGACTTTTAATATTTTATATTGGTACTTGCGTAATCAGCCTTGAATTTACAATCAAACTTTTTGCAATTGGATTACATAAAGCAGGAATGGCGAACCTTTTTCCAAGTGGGTCAAATTTGATATTTTTTTATTAAATCCACGTGGTTGGTCATACATGTTGAGTAATTAAAACAATAATAAATAAAGGCTTATAAGTTTTATTAACAATAAAATTTACAAGCAAAATTTCAGGAAGAATACATCATTTAATGGGAAATCTGTTGTTGTTTATTTGACGACGATTTTTCTATCGAGGTGCATTGTTAGTGGTTTTGATTCTTACGCATGCAGCAGTCATTTCTTTACTAAGTCGGTTTCGTAGTCCTGATTTAATTAAATTCAATGATGAAAATAACTGCTCGCGTGCATATGTTGATCTGAACATAGTTAAAAGCTCGGTTGCAAACCTTTTCATTTCCTCAAATGAGCTTGGCAAGGATTTCCATTCCTGTAATATTATATTTTCGATTTTTTCCTCTATTGATTTATTCTCAATTTCATGTGTTTTTTTCTCGAATTCGACGTTTAATTCTATAAATTTATTTCTCCATATAAAACTGTTTTGGAACTCTACTAGTTCCATTTCTAAATTATAGATATTTAACCAATTTAAGAAATGGAATTCTAATGATTAATATTCAATTATGTGTGGAGATATAACAAATCTAATAGTTGTTTAAATTGATTAAACCTTGCTGAAAAACATTTAGTAATATAAAGACTTATTTTCAGAAAATTATCAATTAAACAAAAAAATATATAATTAAAGTGCAATTAAAGCAGAAAAAAAGGTAATAAAATTAAATACACAACTTAGAAATTAATTTTTTAATTCTTTTAGAAATTAATAAAATTATTATAAAATGAAAAAGAAAGTTGTAAATTTTAAATTACAAATAAATCAGATCTAAAAATTCAAGCGGGTTCGATAATTTCACACGTGGGGTACTCGTTCGCTATCCCTGATATAGATTTTTTGTATTGATTCTTTACTATCCTCTCACCTTCAGAAATCTTTTTCATAAATAAATTGCACTTATTTTTACTTTCCAACAACCACAAAAACATAGAACTGTCATAATTGCAAATTAAAGAATCATTCAAATAATATGCCAAAGATCTAGGTGAGGTACAAAGTCAATAGGTCTTTCTCACATATTACATTTTTGAGAGCGTAATCTTCCACGCAATCTTTCAAGCCACCTTTTTGCAAAGATGCTCGATTTTCATTTCTACCATTAAAATCGTTTGGCTCGCCGTTGTACCAAATTTTCCCATTTATTGGTAATCCACTGGTGTACCATATCCAATTTTCAGTCGGTGAGTTATTCGGCTCCAATTGGTAACCACCAACCCAAGATTCAGAAATAAATTTACTTTCCACATAGTTATAAATCTTTTCATTTACCAGTTCTGCCAACATCATACCTTTGGATTCGCATTGATCCTTCAATTCCTTCCATCCTGCAGTTTTGGCATTTTCTAGTGTAACAAAATATTTTATTTGATTTACTGGGGTCCCGGTTGATTTCATTTTCAGAAATATCGGTTTGCTTGACTGAATGCAGCTATTGGTAGCCGAGAATGTTGGAGTTACGTCATAAATTACGCAATCTTGACTCTCCTTGTATTCAAACATGCCACATTTGTCTTGTAGGTTCAGGCACAAAACGGCGCATGACAAAACATTGCTTCTAAAATCAGTTCTGGTGGAGCTGTAGTTGTCCATGAAACACCAAGGTAAAAGGATTCTATTAAAGAATATCGAGCTTATTGGAAGAGTCCATAAAAACAAAACATAAAAAAGACCAAATAAATACATCGGAAAAAAATTTAAAAGCTCTCTTGTGAGATTGATAATATTTAGAAAGTTATATAAAATATTAATTGGATTTTTATTGGTGGAAAAGCGAATTTTCTTATTTTTTAACAAATAAAAATTTAAGTACAAATTCATTTCTAAATTTTAGGTAAAATTTAAATGCTGTAAAGTTATGTATTTTGGGTTTTGTTTTTGCTGATTCTCTTTAAAAATAAAATATTGAATAAAGCAATTGTTTCACAAACGATATGATAATGTACACAATAAATGATAATGTACTCAATAAATGATAATGTACTCAACTTTTCAGTTACTCAGAGCCGGATTGTGCAATATATGCCGAATTATTTATAGTTCTATCTAACAACATTCACCTCTAGCTGATATTGCTTATTTGAGACGAACACTTTCTTAAGATAAAATCTTTATTTTTGAATTTCAAATATTCATTGAAATTATAAAATAATTTTTAAATATAAATTTTTAAATGTTTTAAATAGGAAATGTTAAAATTCAAAATTTTAAAAAATTGAATTTGACAAAAGTTTTTGGAAAATCCGACGGTGAAAATTTTATTGCAACTAATATGGCTAAGAAAAAATATGAAGTTAATGCATAATAATCATCACGTCAAATAATAGCTATTTCATTGATACGATCATCTATGTCGATAGTTCCCAAAGTGATCGGTAGCGGATTTATAGGCAATTGGGGGGGGGGGGCTTTCATGCAGTTTTGGGGTAGTTTGTCACTGTGAAAAGAAATTAAAAATAAATATTTTAAAATTAATAATTTTTGTGATTTAGCAATCTAAATTATTAAAAATATGAATTATGGATTTATCTTGTAACATTTGCACAACAGATGAGTCTCAGCAACTAAGTATGTTGGACAAATATTATAGAATTTATTCAGCCCATCCCGTTTTGTAATGCATCACAAGGTGCCATTTTCGTCGAAAATATCGGATCGCTTAAGCAGGGAAAACTGTTATGATGAGAGAGCGTTAAAAAATTATTTCGCAAAAGTCGGTGTATCGATCTCCATAAAATCTTCTCCGACGTTCCAATTACCATACGATTTCTATTCTTGTTATGCAAGTTAAAATCCCCGCTTTTATTCTTCATCTAAAATAGAAACAGTAGATTCTATTTTTCTCAACGTAATCAACAATTTATCCGAATATGTGTTTATGTAAGTGTCAAAATTTACTTTTGAATTTAGTACCTTTTCTAAGCAAAACGTAAAGCTTTTAGTTTCATGTTTAGAACAGCATAAATCGCTATCAAAATCATTTTCATCGAGTCTCAGAAACATCGATTATCAAAAACATCTACATTTAATTTATAAAAATAAAAAATCTAAATATTGGCAATGTTAGAAATATGTTTTACTCATCGATGTTAGAAACATAAACAAAGCAATTATAGTTTCAATTTCTTTTCCCCTCATTTTAAATTTCCGGTTATTTAATTTCTTTAATTGTTATTAATTAAGAAAGAAAATAAAATAGACAAATTTTATTTTCCATAAAACTTAATTTTAGTTACGGTGATAAGCCAAATGCTCACTAAGGGAAAACTAGTATTCAATATTTTTTTTAATATATTTTTTTTACAGTCATGTTTTAGGGTATATCAGTTCTCGATGTCTTTGACAGTCGATGATTTTAACAGTAAATGTTTTAGAAATCCATATACAACTGGATTGTCCATATTTACTACTGTGAAACCATACTTTACAACAAAATAATATTCCTTTGTATAATATTGTTGCTTGCGCTACCGAGAGAGCACCAGCAATGGTAGGTCGCTATCGTGGATTTGTTGGTATTTTGAAGGCTGAAGTACCAAATGTTTCATGTATCCATTGTGTGATGCACAGACAGCATCTTGTTGGAAAAGATTTAGGTGAAAGTCTCCATTCATCATTAAGTATAGTAAATCAAGCTGTAAATCAAATCATATTTAATGCCGAAAATGATAGAATGTTTCGGCAACTGTGCCAGGATAATAATGAAGATTTTATAAGATTACTTTTGCACACAGAAATTTTATGGCTGTCAAAGGGTAAATGTTTAAATCGTTTTGTATCATTATATGATAACCACTCTCGGCCAACAACTAACAATTGCCAAAAAGGATGCCTTTTATTTGGCAGATCTTTTCAAGACATTTAATGATATTAATTTACAACTCCAAGGTACTAATAAAACTCTTATAAGTTCACAAAGTATTTTGTCATTATTTATTGACAAAGTTGAACTTTTCCGTCATAATCCAGTAAATAGAGAATTTTATCAGTTTCCTGAATTACCATCTGTTAAAGATGATGTAACTCCAGAGGATATTGAAAAATTCAGTAGCCACCTTAATGAACTTAAATCTGACATGAAAAATCGATTTGAAGATATTTCGAACTCAAATGTGTACAACTGGATGACAATTCCACTTACAGCAAATGTTAAGGAAACTGATCCAAATTGTCAAGAAGAACTCTTAGAAATCAAATATGATGAAGGAAGTAAACAGAATTTCGACAATGGTGGATATAAAAACTTATGACGGTATAAAAAAATACTTCTGTTATATCCAAAAATGTGGAAACAGGTATTCAATTTATTGACACCTTTTCCTACCTCATATCTAGTAGAATCAGGCGTTAGTGCTGTTAACCATATTATGACCGAAGAAAGAAGCCGCCTGAATATTTCTGAAAAAGGATACCTTCGCTTATTACTTACAAAAATAGAACCAGATATTAAATATTTAATGTTGCAACATCAGCCTCAAGGATTCCATTAATAATTTAATTAGTTAATTACATTTAATTATAATAAAATTTATAGTTCTATGTATTTCAATGTATTAATGAATTAATAAAGAAATGTGTTTTATCATTAGTTTTCAAGTAGAGGACGTGTGATACTGTGTATATAAGGTACTTTGTTATAATGCAATAAGTTGTTGAACGTATTTTTCTACTGTATTAAAATATTGTAATTGTAATACAATTACAAATTTTGTATGCTTTAATTTTCTGTAACTCTACTTTATAAATTGTTTAAACCTTCCAACTTTATCAATTATCAATAATGTAGAACAAATGGCCGATAAGAATAGGTTACTACTAATCGAGGTTCAAATGTGGGCGATAGGTATGAAAAGGTTGACTACCCCCAGTCTAAATTGTACAGAACCATTAGAAATCGAAAATTGTTTGAAGGTCTGGTCATCTCGTAGGGTTTTCGTATTAGTACAGAGATAAAAAGAATTATAAGATATTTTGCATCCTTGGATGATTTGATTTTATTTAAATCAGAAATCTTTTTTATTAAAGAATGCGGAAAAGTAAAAGATTTTGGTATATGGCTAGATGAAAAGCCAAAAAGTCATCATGGTGGTTTAAAAACACTATTATTGTCTGAAATAAAAAAAGAACTCAAAAAGGAGGGGCTATGCGAGTGGTTGTATAAAAAATTTTTAAAAGTTTATTAAATATATATAATGAATAAACAGCCGGTCTGGACGAGAAGTCTTTCCTTTCTGACACCATTGTAATAAGATATAATTCCAAATTATTATGAAACATTTATTTATGACATGATTAGTTTGGTTTCTTCAAATTCAGTAATTAATTCTGTAGATTCGATTTATTAAGCAACTTGTTCATATACAAGGCTGAGAAATCGCAAAATACGACGGCGAAGTAATAAAACAATCACAGAGAACAAACATGAATCCCCAGAACAAGCCTATAAATTACGTGAGCAGATTGAGCTTTGCAGAATCAAAATAATGAGGATTTAGTCCAATATAGGACATTGAAAATGAAAATCAGAAATCAGCTACGTCTAGGTTAAGGGTACGGGTTTTCTTGTTGCATGACTTATAATGTCAATCTACGTATTTTGAAATATAAATTTTCCCGGCCGACAATGATAATGTCGTCGATGTGTCTTAAACGACCCAACCAATGGTAAGGCTTCAAAAAAGGAGTGTGTGATGACCATTAGAAGGAGACCCTCACCGCTCAAACACGCCCTGAAAAGCAACAGAGAGCTTCATTAGGAAATTTAAAGCTCGTCTATTAGAAAAACTAACGAAAACATCTGAAAAATTTTAAAACTGAACGCTTGAATAATTATTGAAAAACTTCAACTATATATTTTACAAAATATATACAAAATTTATTCTTTTTTAAACTAATGAGAATTTTAATTAATTATAATTGTTGTTTCGATGTTATTTGTTTCCATCTTGAATAAAATAAATAGTTGCTTAACTCATTTAATGTTGATCAAAACAGAATACCTGTGTTTGCAAAAACTAAGGTTTTAAAATTTTTTGTTTATCTGGCACGACATCCGATAAACTTTGGGACGCGCAAAATCCAAATGGACGAAAAATCATCAAATATAGACTATTTAGCATTAAATAATACAAAAAATATAAAAAAGGGTAAAAAATGCAAAAAATATGTAAAATATAAATAAAAACATTTGAAAAGAATTGAAAATCATTAAAAACTAACAAAATTAACCAGTTTCATCACATTGGCTCCGAATTCATCGAAAACGCTTATATTCTAGAAAATAAATATGAGAATTAAGCCTGAAATATAATTAGAAACATTTATTAAAAGAATCACGAAAATCTGTAAACCAGGAAAAAAACGATGAAATATGGTAAAAACGTCTAGGCGTTTTTTTTACCGCATCAAAAACCATGCGTGTAAAACACCCCTATATAAGTCGATGCCAGATCGACACAAATTAATGCTATTTTTCTAAATGTTTTCAAATTTTAAAAGAATTGTGCTAACTTTCCGAAGTATTTTAATAGAACTAAGGAGGAATTATCGCCATATTTTATTTTAATTTTTATATATATTATCTAATGTTAAATTTCAGTGAAATTCAATTGAATTTGTTTTTTTATTATGCAAAATTTAAATAGAAGGTCTTAGGAAATGTCCTATCTTAAGTTATTAATTTTGATTGAGATTCATGAATAGATATGTTATATGTATCAAGTGTTAATGTTTAAATTATATAATTTTTTTCTTATTAAAATCTTGAATTTTCTAATAATGTACAATATTAAATTAGTTTCCTCGCATCGGACAAGTCCCAAAGAAGCTTCGCTCGGATTCAACAAACGAACGTTAAAAAATGACATAGTACAGTCCTAATAAAAATGTGTAATATTATAATAAATGTTTGGTGTTAAAAATTTGTTCTCTTTGAAGTAGTTCATTTTAATGTGTGGAATAACTAAATAACTATCTCAACGAGAAGGTAATTTAGAGACAAGGAAAGTAATAAGACGAGCAGAAACCTTCTAACGACAACTCGTTGAACCCGATATGAAGCCGGGCCTTAGCAGTTCTGTTGTCAGAGCTTACCTTTGGCGGTCAAACTTTTCCTAGCAACGGTAACCATTGGCGAGCGAGAAGACTTGTATGTAAAGGGGTCAAGATCAGAAACCACTAACCCCACGGTGTTAACCTCTTGTTGTCCGTGTCTTTGATATGGATTCTGTAGTATATGCTGCTTAAGTTTATATGTCACCTATCAGTACCCAGTAATTTGAAATGTACTTGTAATCTAACACGGAAAAAAGATTTTAAATTTAAGAATTTATCTTCAAAGTCAAGCGTTTACAGAATCAGTTTCGACTTAATAAGTGTGGGGTTTGTTGTGTTTAACATTGACCCCATACACATAACTTTTCTTGCCCCCAATGGTCACCCGTTGCTAAGCAACGTTCTTAATGTAACCACTGGTTATGAGATCGCCAAATGTGAGCGCTACGAAAGAACTGCTAAGGCCCAATCTCATAGTGGGTTCAACGCACTACCGATAGGAGGTCTATATGCGATTTTCCTACTTTCGGTCTCCTTCATAATTACGCGTTTCAAAACTGACTCCTTGTTCGAACCCTAGTTACTAGTTCTAATTAGACAATTCTCTTTCCAACATGACAATTTAGTGGAACGATAAGGGATAGAGAGACAAAGAGATAACACAAATATATTTATTTAATGATACATCGAATAATTCAACTTGATGTAGAAATTGGTAGTACGCGACGCCTGGCGCGTTCCACCTTGTCTTGACGTTGTGGTAAAGGTTTTACCGCTGGCTTAGAGACGTCATTAGCTTCTCTGTACGCCAACTGAGCTGGCGCAAATACGAGTGGATACGTCACGGCATTACCTTCTTGGCAAGCCGATAACGTCACTTCTAAACTGCGAATCTGCATCTTCTGTGCCTGGCAGAGCTGTCTTTCCTCTGTCCATCCACGCTGTGTGGCATTCAATTTCTTAAACAGTGCCTTCATCCTCGCGGGTTCTACCCACGTCGCTTTGATTTTTTGTATCTCCTTAGATAGTTGCAGTAATTGGCGATGTAATTCGGCATTCTCTCGCCCCGAGCGTGCTAATTCTTTGCTCAGGGTATAGAGTGGATCCATATCTGCAAAATAATTTATTAGTAATTAATGTAACTTGGTTTGTAGATTTTTTCTTTCTTTCATTTTACTAAATCTAACATTAACCTATTTGCGGAAAGCTTACTAAATATCTACTCTACTAGGTCGTGATAATTATTTTACTATTAGGTTGCTATTTTTTCTCCATCTTGGACTTCAAAGATAGTTAAGTAAATAATAAAGAGAACAACGAAAATATATCCAAGGTTTATTGATTAATACATTATCAACGCCGGATTGAACTGGTGTAGTGATTTTTTGGATGATCCCGTCGTATATTGATATCACGGTACTCGCCTCGCATTTCTTTAGAACGAATTCTCCTCGGAACTACCACATTTATCTGGGTGGATAGTTCTTCCAACACTGGGTCATTGAGTTCGTAGCATATGCCATATGACGGGGCATACCCATCGGTACTTGGAATTCTGCCGGCAGCGATATCACCCTGGCCAAATGATATCTGGCCATCTCTACCTGGCGATCCGTCTGTTTCTGCCGTTCCTCGAGACGGGCTAATATAAATTCGGCCCGACTCCGGCTCTCCCTGGCGGGATTCCGGTCCGGTTCACTTTTGATCGCCACATGTGGCAGGTCCACATCATCGTAGGCATCCGAACGACTTCCTCTGAATTCCAACACAGGCGAGATCGTAAAACACGCATCCCACATTGCTTGTCTGCATCTCGCTGCAGAGTAAGCAGGGAAGCGTACGGTGATTCGCGAAACATCGATCCACGACCCATCTAAGATATAAATTTGATAATGTGACTGATGATTGTGAAAAACAGTTTATCGGCGTCGCGTTATTAATGCAGTTTTCATTAAGTGAGTTAGCCTGACACAGCACTTATGGTCTTTTAGTCTATGAGCTGATACACGGGTAGACCTCAACTTAGGTGTATCGAAAACAGGGGCGCCTATAGAGTCGGTCGAGCTTCCATTGTACGGTAATACTGGGTCACATGAGCTTAAACTTTGACTAACTCTTGAAGTACGTGTGAATATCTGGTGCGTTTGTGTTTTCGTTTCAGTGACGAAGGTTCTGCGTACGCCGAAAAATCATGGCTATCTACGTTTCATTCCATTCACTTGCAAGTAGTTATCACTGGGTATCTGATGTTCGGGTAGACATATCGAGGCATTGTTGTCACGCTTTTTCCAGTTTTTATTGTAGGCATAGATAAATTAATTTCACGGAGTAAATAAGAACAATATTTCATAATAAATTTTAAATTCATTTATTGAGCATCATAAAACATTGGAGGACCTCTCCAGTAGAGCGGTGGCAAGGGTCCTACTTTTATACTGGAATAAAATTTGTTAATTACACAAAAATTCTTTATGATTCTTCTATATGCTAGTCCATATATGCTTCGTTTATTGTGTATAAAGCTTTCTATTTAATCTTTCCCAGGACCTCGACACTACTCTTTCGAGGGTCGGGCGATAGGATTTAGGAAGGGGAGAATACTGGGCAGGCCTGGTTACTACCGGCACCGCGGCTTCCCTCACTAACGACCGGTTTGATCCGTGGTATCGAAAAAACAATTTCATTTTATTATCTTGTTTGCATGTAAGTCTATTGAAATTTGGATTCGATATGTTTTTTAAGATTTAATTCCCTCATGATGGAAGTCCGGCGATTACGTCGAGTTCTTCGATCAAAAAGGAATTTTCTTTAAAACTTAGATGGAATTTAAAAAAAATATCATAATAATCATTTCGTATTATCATATCATAAACATATACATAATAAAAATAAATAAAATAAAAATAAAATTACTTCGTTGCAATAAATGACTAAAATTAATGCTTGGTAAAAATGAGAAATGACTAAAATGCATTAATTTTTGCTCAACCAGCACCGCCTTTTATATCATGATTGTTGGTGTGTGTGTTTTGATGCAATAAAACAAAAATTTCCCGAATATTCCAAAATTATAAAAAATTTTATTCTTTTTGATTTAAATTTAAATTTTTACATTTTTATATCTGAGAATTTTTATTAAATTTTTATTTATTTTATTTTTCTTTTAATTTCCATTTTTAACTAATTTTAAATTTTCTGCTCAAAACCACACAGGCGTTATCGTGCTGGCTAAACAAAAATAAAAGAAAAGGGTTTTTATCAGTTTTTGCCCAACAATTAATTTTTAATTGAATATTTCCAATTAAAATTATTTAATTTCTCTTCTACTTTTCATGAACTCTTGTTCTTTTAATTAAATTGTCAATTTTCGGTCAAATTCTTGTGTTTTCATGTTATTTCTGTGTTTATTTCGTGCAGATCTTGGTGCATCTTGTTATTATTTTAATTTATTTTTATGTTTTCGATTTTATATTTTAATTATTTCTTTCTCATATTTTAAAGTGGTTATTTGATGTTTTATGAGTTTGATTTTAAATCTGTGTGTTATGTTTGCGTACTATTACCGATTCACTTAAACAAAACTTTGTTCTGGCCCAACATAAATAAAAAAAATTGGGGTTCATATACTTTTTTAAAAATTTAAATTTTTAATATATTTTTATTTTTTATTTAAATTAAATTTAAATATAGAAATAATATAAAGAAAAAATATTCTTATTTCATAGATAATAAAACTTTACCATAACAATTTTATTTGAAAATTTTGATTGTTTAAATTAATTTATTTTTAGAAAAATATAAATTATGGTGATGTTAATTATTTGTCTATCCATATTTTTCATATTAGCTAATTTTTTAAACTGTGAAGTTTGTGAAAGATGTCAGCAAATATCTGGTGGAGCAATTTATCCACAAGAACTGAGATCTATGGGAACACATAACTTACACATCAGTAAAGCTCAAAGTATATTTTATTCTGAATTGTAAATATTTACTAAGATTTCAGTTTCTAAGCTAGCTCCTCATTTTGAGGGTACAGCTGTTGTGAATGGTTCATTTCAAGATATTAAATTAAAGGATTTCCTTGGGAAATATTTGGTGTTTTTCTTTTATCCTCTTGATTTGTATGTTAATATATTATTGAAATTTATTATGTCATATTTTAATAGTACTTTTGTATGCCCTACCGAAATAATAGCATTTAGCGATAGAATTAAAGAATTTCATGATATAAACACTAATGTGGTTGGTTGTTCTGTTGACTCCCAATTTACTCATTTAGCTTGGTACAAATATTTTTGAATAGTTGTCATATTTTAAATAGGCTCAACACCCCTAGAAATCAAGGAGGATTAGGCCAAATACTGTATCCATTGCTCTCTGATCTTTCTCATCAGATATCGAAAGATTATGGCGTTTATTTAGAAGAAGCTGGCCACGCTTTAAGAGGATTATTTATAATTGATACGAAAGGAATTTTACGACAAATCACAATGAATGATTTGCCTGTTGGCAGATCGGTCGATGAAACTTTGCGACTAGTGCAAGCTTTTCAATATACCGATAAACACGGTGAAGTTTGTCCAGCCGGATGGAAACCAGGAGCAGATACGGTTGATAATTTAAATTATGTTTAATTATAAAATTTATAATATTGCAGATTATTCCTGATCCAATAAAGAAGAAGGAATACTTTTCCAAACAAAATGGAATGCCAAAAGATCTTTGAATTGTTATGCTTGTCTATTTATAATTGGTGTTCGATATTTTATTTGTGCTTGTTATTTTTAATGTCTTCATTATATCAAATATTATAAATCAATTTTTATGTGAGCACTGGAAATTGTTTTAAATCGATTTTTCTAGCATTTTCCCAGTAATTTGAGGTTTCTCGTCGATCAATTTGGTTTTGAATTTTATATAATGATGTTAGTGTTTATTAAGCAATAATTTAAACCAATAAAATCAAAGGTCATTTAAATCGTTAAAAATTCTGATGATTATGTGTAAATTTTTTATTAATCGAATTCACTTTTACACAAGATATTGCAATTAAATTTGTATAGGGGAACTTTCACGAACTAGACAGCAAAAATGTACACCATAGATGAAAACTTTAAGATTGAAGGGATGCAATTAATGTATGCTCTAATAGAAATCCGGGAATTTTGGCGGTAAGTTGTGAATATAGCATTCTTATTGTTGTTATGCCAAAACACAAACGGCCTTGAAAATTGTTTAAATGCATCAGTTATACATCACGAAAACCTATCACCAAGATAACTTAAATACAATATACAACCAAGTAAACTCTTTAAAATCTGAGAGAATATAAATAAATACAAAATCCATCAAGAACCGCACGAAATTTACATAAAAATGACATAATAACAATCAAAATTGACCGTAAATGACCATTTATGTAAAAGTAAAAATTTAATCAATTAAATGAGTGAAAGTAAAATATTTTTGGTTAAATAAATTTATTTAAAAATTTAAGAAACAAATTGCCAATTCAAATGAAGAAATTAATAAAAATTAAATTTAGATAACACAAATAATTTCAAGGTCAAATTTGTTTTATCGCAATAAAAATAACACGCAAGGTTAAGGTCAAATTATAGGTATATATACTGATGTGTTTTGACAAAAGAAATAACTAAATTATGTTGCACACTTTTTTATAGTGGTGGGTTACTGGGGTTTGATGTTTGTTTAAATGTTCTTGTGATTTCCCCGGTAACGCCATATAAATATTTCTAGCTACCACTCGGCACCCGTTGCTAGGCAACGTTGGAAATGTGTTCGAGTGGGTTGATTGTCATCAAAAAGTGAGCGCTATTACTAATGCTGTAATTGCTCGGACAATCCCTGGGTTCAACGAGCTATCGTTAGAAGATCTGTGCTCGCTTTAATGTTATTAGATCCCTTTCTCTTTATGGTGAGGTTTGTAAACTGTATTGACCCATACTCTTGATTGAAGCAAATTAATAAACATATGAATTAACAAATTAACGATCAAACAACTACAAAGATTTAATACGGATGTACATCATTTTTATACAGGAGAAGATCGAGATTTAGTCCGTAGCCTGAGTTGTATTCCGCAATCGCGCGGCTCGTCTTTTGGCCCGCTCTTTGCGTCCTGGGCGATAGCTGTTTGTAATGGTTGTCGGGGTCGAAGGTACGGTTGTTGTTGGGGTGGCCGTTGCCTCCCGGTAAGCCAGTTGGGCGGGGGCGAACACAAGAGGGTACGTTACCGCAGCCCCCTCTTGACAAGAAAATAAGGCCACTTCTAACCCATTCACTTGGGTCTTTAGGCTTTGATTGAGTTGCCTTTCGTCTGCCCACCCTTTCTGGGCGGCAGTGAGTCGTTGGTAAAGTGCCTTGGCTTTTTGGGGCACCATCCAGATGGCCTTTGTTTGTCGTATTTCTGCAGTCAGCTGCATGATCTGATCGTGCAGGTCCTTGTTAGCCTTCCGGGCGTGGACGAGTTCGGTTTGCAGTATCCGCAGGGGTTCCATTCTGCAATATCCAATATACACATAAAATATTTATTTGACTCAATTTCTCTACCTATGTAGTTAATTTAAACATAGTTATAAACAATTCAAGATAACGAAAATAAGTAAAAAAAAACGAAATCTCGACAATTATTTGTATTATAATAATGTTTAATAAAGTTTACAATCACTGGTTTGTATGTTCATGGCTGCTCCAGAGATTTTCGCAACCATTCCTCCGCCGTATAACCCTAGGTTACGAACACGGGTCGTCGTGTATTCCGCACCGGTCTGTGGATGGGCGGTGGCACCTCGCTGTAAGTGTCCAAGATTCTCCCTGCAGCGATATCATCTTCCACGTTGGCCAGGTATTGCCGGACCTGGACCACGTGAAGATCCACCTGTTTCTGGTGCGCTTCCAGACGGTCGAGGAGTTCGCGAGCATGTTCTAGAATTTCGCGGGCCGGATGTTGTTCGTCATTGTGCTCAGCGGCCACTGGGAAATGCTGGTCCATTCCCAGCATCTGGCCAATTGTTTGACTGAGTCCTCTTGGAGATGGCTCCTCGTAGCCCTTTGCTCGCCACAGTAGTCGTTGAGCCTGTCTCCATTCTTCTGCAACGCCAGCGGGAACCCACTTGAGAGCTCCTGAGGTATCTACAATTTGAATTAATTTAACAACGTTACTGTTTTATGTGAACAACTGGTTTAATGGTAATAATGATAATTGACAAAAAAAACAAACTGGCACCAATATAATAGTGGGTAATCTTGACCGTAAATGATGTCGAAGAAAATTCTGGGAAATAACAATAATAATAATACTAAAGAGTCAAATCAAATCGGTTAGTTATCATGGTTAAGGGTAATAATAATAATTGACAAAGTATTGGCACAGAGGTAGTGGGGTTGGGGATTTCAATAACTATCAATGAATAAATAAAATGAAAATAATAATAGATGATAACCATATTAACAGGGTCAACCCAAATAGCTCGTTGTCCTAATTGCTAATATGGGAACACTAACATTGGTGAGGTCGAACTCGGAAATTTACTGCGATCTAACTGGGTGAGGATTTCCTGGAATGTAGTTTTCCAAGACGTCAATATCATTCAACAACCGCTGCAAGTCAAATTAGCGTAAAGATGGTTGGGGATTTTGATAAAGAATCAATTCAGCAGTCCGCGTGAGATTGATGGGATAACACAAACAAAAAAAATACTTGCTAAATACTATCCATTTATTATTATTTATCATTTAATTACTAATTTCTTACTTTTAACCCGTAAATCGAGATCCATTGCTGTTCCTCTGTTACATAACTTGGCCGGGGTCTCTTCAGCATTCAAAATTGGTTGACAATTCATATTAAGATAATATTCCAAAATTCTGGTTGTTCGGAGTCATTGACATAAATTTATTAAATTGGCTATGTGGGGGTGACTTGCACATGCTTACTGGCGTGACTCATGGTGCACTTTGTCTGATTGATTTATTTCCGATTAGTTAAATCGTTTGGTGAAGAAAATTTCTGATTGTAGTTTATTAATTGTGGATTCATCTGGTGCGTCGAGATTCGATATTAATCGTCGCTATTATTTATTTAGGTGTCTTAGTAGTTTGGTCGACTGGTTTGAAATCCGGTTTGTTTATTTTAACTATGGTTGGTCTTATCGATTTTATTTAAAGATTCATTTCCGTTGACTTATCCAGTATTTGGATAATTGACAGTTGGTGAGCGTGAATTTGATGTTGCAAAATTTTTATGGGGAGGTTTTACTGTATTCATGGTTAATTCTAAATGAGTCGCCGGTTAATGGAATGAAAGGAATATTGGTTCGAAACTCGATAAGTCGCTCTGGAAACTCGGCGTTAGATTGATAAACTTGCCCATATTCCGATTGGAGGGCTACTCATTTTAGGCCATTTGCTATTTCGAATGCTTTACCTCCCCATGGCTAGCCATTTCTCCTTACGATATCAGTGAGAAGGGCGGAACTTAATTCGGGTGCCCCAGAGGTTTGGAATGGTAAAATTTTCTTGATTACTATCGTGTAGATACGTTACAAAACCTTTTCTTGCTTGAGTTTCCAGAACGCGCTTATCGAATTTCGATCGTCTTATGGTGTTCTGGTTAATTAGAGTTGTCGCATGATAAATTAGTGGCATTCTATTATTTAGCATTATTAATGTTAATTTATTTATAACAACGATTTCATTTTGGCTTTAATTACCCGTCACCTTCCCTTAATTGGCCTTAGGCGCATTATGTTCATATTACGATTAATGAGTGCCCACTGGACTACTCGGTGTGGTGATTTTGAGCCGTGTGTAAAATAATTTAGGTCGATTTTAAAGAAATCGAGAAACGAGGAAACAACCAAAAGACCACTTCCTTATTTCTCCCTTCTATACGGAATAATATTGACGTTCCGATCCCTGTGTTCCGCACGCCGGGTCTTCACTGGCACAGATCATCAGCGATATTCCACGCACTTACACGAATCTGAATAATGTGTATGATTTTACTGACTTCTGATGTGTTTTGGATGTGGGCCGGAAAAATTTTGACAAAAACGAATAATTAATGAAAACAAAATGATTTTATGCTTTATAAATATTTTATTAATAATAACAGAAAAACAATATAACAAATTACTTGCCATAATAGAAAGCATACAAAAATACTACTCTCCCCACGCCGACATCCAAGCAGAGCTCAATCGAGGTTGCGAGGACGCGACGTGGAAAGAGTTTCCAAATCAAACTCTCACTCACCTAAAATTAGATTTTTAAAAACTGCTAAATAAGTTCAAAAAACGATTTAACACGATTCAAAACGATTAAAACGATTAAAATTGTGTAAAAATGAATCGGTATATATACCTATTTTTTGTCCTTAACCTTGCGTGTTCTTTTTGATTTAGTAAAACAAAATTCGACCTTGGTATTTTCTAGTGTATTCTAATCTTAATTATTATTATTTTTTAATTTAATTTGATAATTTTTTATTTGAAATTTTTATTGAATTATTTCTAATTCAAATTCTTTGAATTTTAATTTCATTTTCATGAAATTTTTATTTTTTTGTTAAATTATCAAATTTTGGTCGAATTTGTTGGGTTTTCGTGTTATGTTTATATTTATATCGTGCGGATCTTGTTGCTTTTTTGTTATTATTTTAATTTATTTTTATGTTTATTATTTTATATGTAATTGCTTTTCTCTCATATTTTGCTAGGTTTAATTGATGTTTTCATAGGTTTGAATTTAAAGCTGCATGTTATATTTGCATGTGTGTTACCGATTCATTTAAACATTTACAAAGCCGTTTGTGTTCTGGCCCAACAATAGTGTGTGGTTACTAGTGGTCGATATGACGTTGACCCCAATCATATAAATACTAACTACCTGCCACTGGTTACCCGTTGCTAGGCAACGTTGGTACTGTAACCAATGGTTCTGTGACCGTCAAAGGTGAGCTTTGTTTCCAAAACTGCTAAGACCCGGTCTATAGCTTGTTCAGCGAGCTACCGTTAGAAGGTTTGCGCTCGACTTAGTTTTTCTAGGTCCCTTAATTATTTAACTTCACATCACCTCGTCTTTATTCCTTAGAAGCTGGTATTAATGGACACACATGGTAAGATAAGAACAACAAAAGGGTTTTATTTACTAATTTATTTCGTTTATCAAATTAATTTTGCCCTAATTGTGCTCTACATTCTTTCTGTCTTCTTCTCTCTGCTCTTCCTGGTCTTGTGCGAGACTTTGGTTTGAATAATAGTTGTGCCGAACTAGCCGTACTCAGGTAAGCTACCTGGGCTGGGGCAAACACCAACGGGTAGGTAACATCCTGTCCCTCCTGACCCGCGGATACTGCTGCTTCCAATCCCCATATCTGTACTTTCTGGGCTTGGTTCAGGGCCCTTTCTTCCTGCCAGCTCTTCTGTGCCGCATCGAGCTTCTGGTAGAGTCTCTTCACTCTGGCCGGCTTTGACCAAGTGGCTCTTACTCTCTGCATCTTGCGACTGAGATAAAGACATTGTTGATGCAGGTTTGCGTTTTCCTTCCGGAGATTCTTTAATTCTTTAGTGATTTTTCGCATAGAATCTTCCATAGTTTCACCTTAATAATAAATTATTCATAGAATTACTTTCGGAAAGAAATTTAGTATTTTAAGAAAAAACACAAAAACAAAATATAGAAAAGGTATGTAATCAACAGCGACTTAAATTTCTCGGGTTAGTTTAACTAATGACAATGAGACAACGGAATGCACAAAATAAAAATTTAATTGTTAGACGGCTGATTTTTCGTGAGTCGGCGGCGTGAGTATGCATGTTCCTCGGCGCCTCAGTCCTCCAGAATATCTCGTATATCTGGTTGGAGGAGACTCCTCGGCACCACTAAGTGAACTGGTGCGTCACTGTCCAGGAGGGCTGAGTCTCGGTGATCGTAGGTCACTCCGTAAGCGAGTAAGTACCCGTCTGAAATAGGGATACGCCCGCTCCGAGCTGTGTTTTTCGTTTTATTTTGTACGGTCTCGTTAGGCATTAGCGTTGTCATCATCAAGTTCTTAGAAATTATGCTACTGTAGGCAACTCCATTGATCATTTATACTTATCTCCAGTAGGTGTGCTGCCACGTGGCAGATGTTATCCGCGTGGTGAGATCTAATTCGTTGATTTTCTCTTTACTTCTTTCGACATGTGGGCAGAGAAAAATCAATTGGAAATATTCCTAGATGTTTGATTCTACCACTGACCAGAGGGCGTGTC
This sequence comes from Schmidtea mediterranea, assembly GCA_022537955.1. Classification (NCBI taxonomy): domain Eukaryota; kingdom Metazoa; phylum Platyhelminthes; order Tricladida; family Dugesiidae; genus Schmidtea; species Schmidtea mediterranea. The sequence goes on along the minus strand of CM039679.1, from coordinate 10,036,385 downwards.
ATATTCTTCAACACACAAACGGGTGATCGTTGGATTTATCTTCCGACAATCGATTAGTCTATCCAATTCCAGAATAGTCGATCTGTCTCTTTGGAGAGCAATATATATTACTGGGCGTTTTATAAATTTTGTTAATTGGAAATGTTAGTTTTCCGCATTCTTCTACGAGTTGCCTTTTAATTAGAAAGTACCTAAGTGGATTTTCTCTCGACGTTGACGGAAACGAGGACTTAGTTCTCAGGTGGGATCCTTTGTTGGCGAACACTCGTTATGGTATCTCACCAGGTAATTTGTAATGTTTTATTCTCTCATCCTTGATTGTTTCCAGGAAGGTAAAGGATAGCAGACATTTATCTTCTAGTCGATGGAATGAATTTTACGGATACTATTATGGGTCAGATATAATCTGCCTGAATGTTTCAGATGTATTTACCAGAATGTTTTCCTATGCACAATTATGTTATTTAATGATTCGATTTTATCGTTGTTATTTTCTGGAGTTTTTCTGTGTCTAATTTAGCTTGAACGATAGAGGGCTATGATTAAGGCTTGTTTGGCTCCCTCGTAAAATTATTACTACATCCTAGACTGCAGGTTCTATTCTTTGTATTTTATCCATTATACTGGATTTTTATATTGGATAATCATAGATGTCAGAAGATTGTTAGAAGCATATATGATTTGTATCGTATACCCAAGGCTATCACCGATTATCATGAATTAATATCGCCTGTGTTTACTCCTTTTATGATAAAGTTAAGTAGTTTTAGGGTCGAATTCTCTCCTTAATAACAATTTAGTTATGGGTTAATTTTATTTATCTGCTCCTTAATTTATGATGGTTATTGACCTAAGTTTTGCCCTCATCACGGCATCATAATTAACTTGGTTCGGTTCTCATCATACTATCTAATGGGTTCCACAATTACGCGATGATTTTACGATAATTTTTCGGGTAAGTGACTATCCTCGGGGAATTTCTCTGTTTAACTTTAGACCACAGTTATTTGAATCCCATTAGGTTCGCTATTAGTTTATATTTATTTAATCTAATTAATATAGATTATGGATTTCAAGTTCGATGCATTGATTTCCGCAAGTCCCGTTCCCTTTATCCTCGATTTGATCTTAGGACATTTTATATTTATATTAGATTTTAAGAGTGTCCACTGGACACTCTGTGTTAGAATTTTAGCCGATGAGTAAAGATATTTTAGGTCTATTTTTTGGGAGAAGGTAGAAAGATAGACAACCAAAAGGTTGCCTCCCGATCTTCCCTCTACCCCTATGATAGCGAATGAATTGACGTTCGAGTCCGTCGTTACCCACGGCGACATCTCTCACGTGCACGAGCTGCTGGCGGACTTACACCGCTCTTACACTGCTTGACTGTTTATGTCGTATTTTAATAACTTGCCGGTGTGTGGCTGTGGGCCGGAAAAATTTCGTCACGTAAAAATTTCATATCATTTATAATATATATTTATCAGATACCAATTTTGGTTCCATTTGTCATGATTAATCATCTCATACACAATTAACATATCAGCAAGTCATTCTTGCTTACTTTGATAGATTCACGTCTTTGAATAGCGTTTCAGTTAGAGTAAAAGTGCTTTTAAGTTCCAACAACTGATTGTTTCGATTAAATTCGATTTAATTCGATATTTTTGAGTATTCAGGTTACGAAAAACCGATTAAAATTATGTAAAAATGAATCGGTATATATACCTATTCTGTGACCCTAACCTTGCGTGTTAATTTTGATATATTAAAACAAAATTTGACCTTGGGAATATCTTTGTATTTTCTAACTTTAATTTCTTAATTTCTTAATTTATTTTGACAATTTATTCTTTTAGCAATTAATTGAATTATTTCTAATTCAAATTATTTTATTTTGGTTCCAATTTTCATGAACTCTTGTTTCTTTAATTAAATTGCCAAATTTTTGGTCAAATTTTCCGTGTTTCCGTGTTACTTTTATGTCTGCTTCGTGCGGATCTTGTTGCATTCTGTTAATAGTTTTATTTATTTTTATGTTTTTAATTTTATATTTTAATTATTTCTTTCTCATATTTTTGCATGGTTAATTGGTGTTTTAGGGTCTGATTTTAAATCTGCGTGCTGTATTTGCGTGCTGTTACCGATTCATTTAAACAAACCTGTGTTCTGGCCCAACAATAGTCTTGCTTTGCAGTGTTATTTTCAACTACTTTGCAGCATTATTTTCAGATCATTAATCTGCAGTTATATTATTTTGGTTTGTGTGCATTGATGCACGATTTAAAAATGTAGGTGTTTATCGATCAATTTGATTAAATGGCTAATGGTGAAACGATTTAACAATGCTTATATGAATTTTATTCGTCGAAACTTTTACCCAATTCATCTAGTAATATTTTTTTAAATTTCTTTTTCGGCCCACAGCCAAAACATAAAGCAAGGAAGTAAAATTATACATAACTATCGAACTGTGCAGTGCTGTGAACTGATGGGTCATTAAAATATTAAACTTGCCTAAAGGTCACTACTTCCCACCCAGCGCCTACATAAGAGATTTTAACCGCTAGTCATCAGTCAAAAATTGACGTTGGTACTGTGAACTAGTGGGTAGAAGGTTAGCAAAAGGTGAGCACCTTTACAAGAACTGCTAATGCCTTAAACCTCCTCGGGTTCACAAGCTGTCATAGAAGACTTCGTGCTCTACTCTATCGGTCCCCCTCTAGCCTATTTACCTCATTAAGAATTAACTTGATAACTCAACTATTCCGGCATCTCGATCTTCAACTGCTTTAACTCATTTTAAACACCAATATCAAAATTAACACTAATAAATTATTATTTAAATCTATCAACAATTACAACATACAATAATCTATCATGAGATCAAAGTTAATGAACGCGCGGGATTTAGATCCCGTTCGAGTCAAGGATATGCCCTATCAAACGAGCTTTATGCAGCTTAAATAACCTCTCACGCTCCTTCTTGGTAGGCCGATTTCTCTTCCTGTTTCTTTCCGGCGCTTCTACCAGCGAGCGTGAGGGTTTTGGGGTAAGAATCTTTACGCCAATGTCCTTCCCCGTCACGTTGCGGATCACTATGACTTCCTGCTCTGCTGATAGTGTCGCTCCACTCTGCACCAGGCCTGTGTGAATTTCGTCTCTCAACTTGAGATCTTTGATCGCCTTCTCCAGCACTTGGGCCTTCTCTTTTGCTTGCCGCAGGGTTTCATCTTTCTGAATTAACCTTTCCTTCAATACTTCTATCTCTGCCCTCAGGTTTGATGCTGCTTCTGGATGTAGCCAGATTTGTTCCATATGACGGCATTTCCGTACCATAGCTTCCACCCTCTGACTCTGATTTAGAGCCTCCCTATGATATTCGGAGATATCCCTGCGAAATTTTTCTATGATTCTTCTGTTTGGTTCCACTGAAAGAATAAATTTTAAGATCCCTATCTTTATTAACAATTGATTTAAATTATGTATCATGATATTAAGATATTCATATATTTCTAAGACAACACTCTTCTCAGGGTCAAATTATACTATCTGGATGAGTGAAAGGGTGGGGCGAGCACATTTTATCTGTCCTATACGTCCAGGAAGAGTGTCTATAACAGTTCTCATATACGAGACACCGGCCAACGCGCTATGCCCACTGCTGGGGACACTCTGGGTCCTCTTATTCACATTAAGCTTCACAGGGTCAGCATGTTATCAAAAAAATCCTAGTAATGTAATCGTCAATCTCTGAAAACCTTGGGTCTAAAGTTCGTGTCCAAATAAGCAAATAATAATAATAATAATAACAATAATAATAATAACTATAATATTTGGTCTCAGATTCATTATATTGGTGGGTTACGGGGTTTCGTTATTTGTTTGAATTAACCTGTGGTTGCCCCAGTAACGCCATACAAAATGATTCTAATCGCCACTTGGCACCCGTTGCTAGGCAACGTTGGTAATGTGTTCAAGTGGTGGATTGTCCGCAAAAATTGAGTATTATCGCTAGTACTGTAATTGCTCGGACAACCCTCGGGTTCACGAGCTGTCGATAGAAGACCTGTGCTCGCTTTTAATCCTTTGGTCCCATTGCGTTTAAATTTCTATCGCCTATCTAGCGGTTTTACTGGCAATGCGTCTGGAGGAGAGGGAGATCGGTATTTTATGCGGTCTCGTGCCGTAAGGGTGCGTTTTAAAAAAAAACATCTTTAGGGATGCTGCAGAAATAACATTGCAATTCTTTCATGGTCGCGTTTACGTTAGCGCACCACTGGTTTATTGCTAGCATTTACTGTATATATGTGCCCATTATTTGACTAGGTATATTTTTAAAAAAAAATGAAAACGAATGGATAATTCTATAATAACAATTTACAAAACAATCTAGATAGATATTTAAATATAAAAATAAAAAATGAATGAATAGTACTATAATAACATTTTATAAAATATTCTTCAGATATTTATTAATTTTTCGGAAAGAGCAGAGTTTAATGGGCTGTCTTTTACAAAACGCTAATTTGATACTTACGCAAGATAAAATGATTTTTTCCGTTATCGTTTAATTACTCGAAAATAAAACCGTGATAAAGACTACAAGATGCATATGTAATGTCTGACCCATTGATCGATTGAAATACTTGGGTAATTATTTGAGAGATTCATTCAACGAAAATTATAAATTGTTGACGGTTTCTAATGCGACCAAGACAGAATCTTTACTTAATGATTTCCCATTAAATATTTGCAGCACTGCAGATCTATAGCGGTTGACGAAGGTGTGTAGCCAAAATTGATTGTCGTGTTTAGTGGTAGAATGACCGGATTTGGGGTTCGTCTGGGGTAAGAACCGTAACATATTTTGTCAAGTATGGTTTAATGATTTTGGGTCGTCCCTGTAGCTCGAATGCGAACGTAAATTTGTTATAACAATAATTAATTAAAATTTACCTAAGGGAGCTTCTGTGATATTTGGGGATTCAAGCTCTAACTCCTCATCGGAAATATTTGGCGAATGCATAGTTTGATAAATGAGAAAGAAACTGATGTGGGTTCGGTTATTGATGATAAATATAATGCAGGTTGTTTAATTGAAATCAGACGGCAGGAAATGGATGCCGATTGTTATTTGACTATGATGGCGAATTATTTATATTACCGGAAACGTCAACGGTCAGATTGTTTATTTTCTAATTACGAAATTTATTTTAGGCGAATAGATTGTTTATATTTTTATCGTGAATTTAATGAAATTCATTTTTGGTATATGAACTTTCAAGATCGTATGATCGTGGATTATCTGGTGAGTTACATGGTTTCATTGTATTTGAATGTGTTCTAACCCCGTTTTTTAAGGAAAATACCTGTATCGTGCTTCGAATTATGTTCTATTGGGGATTTTACTATCTGGAGTTTATCCTTTGGAAAATTTTCTTATCGTCTCTCGGAAAAATTCGGATCATCTCATCAATGTTGTCGAAAAGTCAATGGTGAGCCTTTCTTACAGTTAGATATTTAGTGTGATGTTAATATAACAATTTTGCATGTCGTCTTGATTGTTCTATCGTCTTACATTGTTTATGTATGCTTGATTTTTCCATCGATTAGGTATTGATCTTTGTATTTTAGGGTTCGGATTTGAGTTTTTCAGTCGCCCAATTCGCTGGGGATAATTTTAAATGCAACACTACCATTAATGAATTATTCAACAACTCCTATTAACGCTCTTCTCGATTTCTCAATAATGGTATCAGTTTTCGTTACGATAATGCTATAACGTTTAGCAGTGGTTTAATTTTAGCTGATTGTGAAGTGATCGTCAAGCGACGGGTTTTTCATTTATTTATTTTTGCCTTTGATCCATTACTTAGTTTAATGAATAAAGTCTTCTTATTTTTACATGTAATTTATTTTACTTTAAACCGATGAATTACTCTATTTCTAAGTCGATGGATTATTTAACTAATAGATGATGTAATTTTAAAATTTGTTTGGTCAATTATTTTAATCAATCAATTACTCTACTCCTTAATCGATAAATTAAAGCTTTACTTTCTTTTACTCAAGGGTTTTGCTGGATTTTTATCAAAACATCATTTTACTTTCATTCAAATGGATTTAATGTTAATCGAGGAATCACTTGGTTTAATTCACAACTCTCTTTAGTTCACTCAACGAATTAATTTACGGTTAAGCACGAATTCACATTATTTGGCTTTAATCCTCAATTTACATTAAAGAAAGTTTTGTTTGTTAATCAAGGAGTTGCATTGATTTTACTTAATAACTATTTTATTTAATGGAATTTAATCAATAAGGTATTTATTGTTACTCGACAATTATTTTACTGGTAATCCATAATTTATAAACAATCTAATTACTTATTTTTACTCAAATATTTACTCTACCTTTATAATGATTTAATGAGTTACTCTAAATTTTCTTTATTTTCAAACAATAGATACTTTAATTAAACCAATGAATTATTTATTTAATGATCTCTACTAATTTATTTGACTTATAAATTTAATTTAGTTCGAAATATTAATCCAAATTAGTTATAACAACGATTTCCATTCAATTTAATCCCCGTACCATTCCCCTTTAATAAGCCTTGAGCGCATATTGTGTTTACATTATATTTACTGAGTGCCCACTGGACTACTCGGTGTGATGATTTTGAGCCATGTGTAGTATGATTTTAGGTCGATTTTACAGAAACGAGGAACGAGGAAGCAGCCAATAGACTTCTTCCTTATTTCTCGCTTCAGCTATAGGGATAAATATTGACGTTCCAACCCTGCGTTCCGCACGCCGGGTCTTCACGGGCACAGATCATTGGCGATATTCCACGCACTTACACGAATCTGATTTGTATGTAGATTTTATTTACTTGCGTTATGTGTTGGCTGTGGGCCGGAAAAACTTCGACAGAAAAATTTTAGGTTAAGTTTATTTAAACATATAAAACCATATATTGATATTAATAATATTTATTAATTATAAACAAAATGAACATAGTTACCATTCATTGCCAATCCATAAAAATCGCATAAAACGGCATAATATTGCATAAAATGAATAAAAATACCTCTCCCCCCCACGCCGACGTCCAAGCAGAGCTCTACCGAGTTGCAAAGATGTGACGTGGAGAGAGGGTTCCAACATAAATATTTCTCACCTAAAATTGAACTCTGAAAAATGTTTCTAAAACAAATTCAAAAATAGTTTTAAGATTTGAAAATAGTGCTTGTTTCGAAAAACGGTGTTAAAAATGGTTAAGTTAAATGTGAAAATGGATCAGTATTTATACCTATTTTCCTCGCATGTTAAATTTGATGCAGTAAAACAAAATTCGACCTTGTTATTTTCTAGTAAATTCTATTCTTTAATTTTATATTTTTTCCATTTATTTTAATAATTTTTCGTTTAGAATTTTTTTGAATTATTACTAATTCAAATTTTTTGATTTAAGTTCCATTTTCATGAACTTTTATTAATTTTTCAATTTTGTCGAATTTGTTGTGTTTTCTTGTTGTTTTTGTGTTGGTATCGTGCGGATCTTGGTGCGTTTTGTTATTATTTTAATTTATTTTTATGTTTATTATTTTATTTTTTAATTCCCTTTTTTCTCATATTTTATAGGGTTTAATTGATGTTTAATAGGTTTATTTAAATTTGCATGTTATTTTAACGTGTATGTTACTGATCCATTAAAACATTCCTCATCGCCGTTTACGTTCTGGCCCAACAATATCTACATTGCTAACAATAATAATAATAAAGGAAAGATTTTCATTTTTTAAAAATTTTAAAAGTTTATTCATAATTTTTACCTAAAACCCAAAGATTTTAATTCATAAAGGTTAAAATATAAAATTATTTAATTTAAATTACTATATATTAATTTACAAAAATTTAATTTATAGAATGAAATTAACTTTACCATAAGTAAAGCATCTTATTTTATATTACAGGCCCCCATTTTGATCTTTAAAATTCAATGGTTTAAGAGAAATCTCCTGATATGTCATTTTACCTACATATTTTATATTTTGTTTGCCGCTTATTGTTATAGCAACATAAGTGACAATTCTCAATACCCATATAATAGTAAGTATTGATTTTTTAGCTACTTTTTACTAATAATTTTTCTCATTTTAGGTATTTTAGGAACCTCCAGAATAACTGCTACTGCCTTCATTCCGCGGACATCTTCAGTAAGGTATATTTGTTGTATTCTTAATATTTTAAACTTTAAATTATAGGAACCATCGCCTATTTTCGCCCCGCACAACTTAGAAATTTCCAGTTTGGAATATTTGCTATTTTGTTTTTCATTAAATAAAAATTTTTGTAAGTGTACTGTATTATCTTTATTGCCTATTTCCATTTAATCAACACTACTGATAGCAGTTAGATTGTAATAATTTTCACGAATAATAATAATATTAAGTTAACCATGATAATAATACTATTAGTAATAATGTTGACGTTAGTGCTTTTAATGATATAACACTAAGTCATAATAATAATAATAATAGAAATAATGATGCTAAGTTAATGATAATAATAATACTAATAATTCCAATATTAATAACAATAATAATAATGATAATAATAATAATATTCATAATAATAATAAATTACCAATAAATAACAATATTACATTAATAATGATAATATCAATGATAATACTAGTAAAAATAGTCATAATAATAATAATAATATTAATAACGGTAACGATAATAAATGATTACCAAAAATAATACAATTTGGATTAGCAACAACCATAATAAGGCTAACTATAATATAATGATAACAATAGTGATAATAATATTAATAATCATAATAATAGTAATAATAATGGTGGGTTTCTGGGTTTTGACATTTCAGACTAAATGGTTGATACCCAGACAACCCCATACAAATATCTTTCTCTTGCCACTCGGCACCCGTTGCTAAGCAACGTTGGAACTGTGTTCGAGTGGGTAGATCGTCCGCAAAAAGTGAGCGTTATTGCTAGTGCTATAATTGACCGAACGATCCATGGGTCCAACGAGCTGCCGATAGAAGGCCTGTGCTCGATTTCGATTTTTAGGTCCCATTATTCTCCTATCTCTTTCAAAGGTTCACCTATATTCTCATATCATTCATTGTTATGTCCATTCTCATGGTCCTTCTTATAATTGTCCGTATTGATGATTTTGCTATGGCCTGTGAACCCTTTGTTATGTAAGTATCCGCACCGTATCTCTCTTACTCTTATCCCTATTATACCTACAATGTTCTCTATTATTGATACTAGCATTGTCATTGTTACTATAATATGTATTAACTTTATTAATTGTTACTACTGTTACATTTATTATCATTCTTATCACTATAATTACCATTATATTTATTATTATTATAATTATTATTATTATTATTATTATTATTATTATTATTATTATTATTATTATTATTATTAATATTATTATTATCCTAATTATTATCATTATTATTATGAGTACCATGATCATTATTATTATTATTATTATCCTCATTAGCATCATTGTTATTATATTTATTATTATTATTATTATTATTATTATTATTGTTATTATTATTATTATTATTATTATTATTATTATTATTATTATTATTATTATTATTATTATTATTATTATTATTATTATTATTATTAATTTTTTGTAGGGATACGTCCTTATTCCTCAGCGTTATAAAAATATTTTATTGATATACAACATTAGCCGTAACCCATCCTTATTTTACAGTTTTCGACAAAGTATTTTTGTTAGTTCGAAAAATTTTAGCAGCGTTGCACCCTTATTTTACGGTTTTATCCTTATTCTGCAGTTTTCGATAAAGTATTTTCATCGATTCGGAAAATTTGAGCAGCGTTCTGCCTATATTTTTCGTCTCAATTCAACATAATTTATTTAATTCTTATATATTATTTAAAACATTATTTTCCATAATTTTAGTCGTTCGGATTAATCTTTTTCCGATAGCTAATCATTTTAACTGTTTCAACAATTTTGCTATTTTCCCCGCTACCCTTTCCCTTTCTTTATCCTTATGATCTATTTATGTTCATATTACATTTAATGAGTGCCCACTGGACTACTCGGTGTTAGGGATTTTGAGCCGAATGTTGTTAAAATATTTATGTCGATTTTATCGAAATTAAGTTCAAGAAAGTTGAGCCAAAGGACCCACTTTCAAGCTACTCTCTTTCGCTATTTAATTCAATGATTTGAAGTTTGGGTTCCTGCGTTCTCACACCGGAACCTTAACGGGCACGACTGTTGGCGATTATACACGCACTTACACAGGTCGATAGTGTGTTTTATTTTACTGTCTTGCGATATGTTTTGGCTGTGCGCCGAAAAAGAAATAAATAAAAATTACCGTACCAATCGGTTAAAAGTCTTGAATGCATCAAACCATTTATTCGTATAATTGTTGGGAGTTCATAAAGGGCCATCACAGCATCATAATCTATTGTCAATAAATAACATTTTCGATTCGCACTATCATAATAAATAAACATTGTCCATCCATGGTTCATAACATTTCTAATAGTATTAGGTTATCGATCATTAAATTCATAATCATCAATGCGTTTAAAACTAATTGTAACGCCCACTAACTACAGTAAACTTGTTCAACACAAGTCTCGAAGAGAGACTGAAAGTCAATATTTCAATTTAAACCGGAAACAATACTGCAAGGTAGAATTGAATTGTTTGTGTAAACACATCAGTATATATACCTATAATTTGGCCTTAACCTTGCGTGTTATTTTTATTGCGATTAAACAAATTTGACCTTGAAATTATTTGTGTTATCTAAATTAAATTTTTATTAATTTCTTAGTTTAAATTGGTAATTTATTTTTAACATTTTTAATTAAATTTATTCAGCCAAAAATATTTTATTTTTATTCATTTAATTCATTATTTTTAATTTTATATAAATGGTCATTTTACGGTCAAATTTTCTTGTTATTATGTTATTTTTTATGTAAATTTTGTGCGGTTCTTGATGCATTTTGTTTTTATTTTATTTTACTTTTATGTTTCGGATTTTATATTTATTTATATTCTCTCAGATTTTAAAATGTTTAGTCGGTGTTGTATATTGTATTTTAAGTTATCCTGGTGCTGGGTTTTCGTGCTGTATTACTGATGCATTTAAACAATTCTCAAGGCCATTTGTGTTCTGGCCCAACAATAATAATAATACTAGTAGTTTTCCAATCATAAATATTATATTAAGAATAATAATAATATTAATAATAATAATAATAATATCAAAAGAATAATAATATGAAAAGAATAACAATAACGAGGGTAGTAATGATTATAATCTTTTTCCGATTTGTGGGGTCATAGAATTAATTTTGTAAAATTGTGTCGAATCTTTATCTTTGACGAAATAGGATAGTCTGAGTGATGGGGTCAATGTGGAATTCCGAATCTAAAGTCGATTTTTGGTCATTTAGAATATTAAGGTTAAAAGTAATAATAAAATACTATTAGTGACATTATGAAAATCCGATGCAAAGCTAATTAAATATGTGGTTAATTTCTACGTTACAAGTCACGATTTATCGATCATAGCTGCAATTTAATTTTATATGACTAGTGAGTGATATTTCGTATGAAAATTCGTAGTGTCGTTGATTTCTCGGTTATTTCTACAGATTGCATCTCTATACATATATTTATATTTAACTTTATATTAAACTTTATATTTAACCTTTCCCAGGACCTCAACACTACTCTTTCGAGGGTTGGGCGATAGGATTTAGGAAGAGGAGAATACTGAGCGGCTCCAGCTACTGCCTTTACCACGGTTTTCCCCACTAACATACCGGTTTGATACGGGGTAACGAAAAAAAACAATTTTCATTTTTCTATCTTGCGTGCGTGTGATTTATGGTGTATATCTGCAACGCAACAATTAATTATTTTCAAATTAAATTCTCATGACGGAGGTTAGACAATAAAAAAAAATTTCGTTAAAATTCCTCAAGATGATTTTTAAGGAAAACTTTATTTTCTAAACAAAATACTGCACATTATTAATTCTTCAAACTCTAACATAAACTATTATAATTATCAATAAAATTAAAACATAATAATAAAAAAAAACTTTAAAAAAAATCAATAATTACTTGGGACTTCTTCCAAAAACTACAAATTGACAATAATAATAAAAAAATTTTTTAGAGAGTAAATAGAGATTGAGTTTTGCTCAACCAGCATCGCCTTATATATCACGATTGTTCGTGTGTGTGTTTTGATATTTTAAAACGAGGAATTTTCTAGAATATTCCAAAATTATAAAATTTTTATTCTTTTTGATTTAAAATTAAATTTTTATATTTTTATGTATCAAAATTTTTGTTAAATTTTTATTTATTTTATTTTTCTTTAAATTCTCCATTTTTTATAATTTAAGTTCTCCGCTCAAAAACACACAGACGTTATCGTGCTGGTTAAACAAAATCAGTTTTTGCCCAACAGCAGTACTGTGTAAGTCCGCCAATAGTTCGTGCCCGCCAAGGTTCCGGCGTGAGAACGCAAGAGCCCAAACGTCAATATTATCCGCTTATAAGGGAAATTGGAAATGTAAGGGGGTAGTCTTTTGACTGCTCCTTCGCCATTCGTTTCATGAAAAATCGACATAACATTTTGAACAACAATCGGCTAAAAATCACTAACACCGAGTAGTCCAGTGGGCACTCATTAAATATAACATGAACATACATAGATCTTAAAGACAAAGCGATGGAAAGGGTAGCGGGGAAAATTGCGAAATCGTTGCAACAGTTCAAATGAAAAGCCATCGGAAAAAGATTAATCCGAACGACTAAAATCAGGAAAAATAATGTTTTAAATAATATATAAGAATTAAATAAATTATGTTGAATTGAGACGGAAAATATGGACAGAACGCTGCGCAAATTTTCGGAAATAATTAAAATATTCATCATTAAAAACTATAAAATAAGGGCGGAACGCTGCTCAAAATTTCCGAATTAATAAAATACTTAGCGAAAATAGTAAAGTAAAAGTGGAATGCAACTCAATCGTTTATATAATATTCTGATATAATATTCTATTTTTAAAGAATAGTTGTAATATAAACTCTTTAATTTTTATTCTAGAAAAATTTGTTTGTTTAACATGTCTGAACAAGCGTTGATTTGAATTCAAATAATGAAGTATATTAGTCTGTTAGCTTGGAAAAGAAATCATGTGAAATTAACATTCAAAATAAAACATAAAAAAATTTATTAATAAAAATTGATGATTTTTTATTTATAAGCAAAACCATAAATGCGATGATTGAAATTAACAAATGATAAAATAAAATTTGAACTGGTTTAAAATAACCAATTTATTCACCAAATTGAGCGCCATGATTAGTGAGTTCATTTGTCACATTTTAGATTGTTGTTTGACGAAAATCGTCCAACGAACATAAAATTGTTGTGCATAGTCATTTTATTATTTTTCTGAGTATTTTATTTTGCTTCCGGAATAAATATTTACATTATTATTATTATTCTTGGATTAAAATAGATTTCTACTCGTATATTTTGCTTTGATATTTGTCAGTTCCAATAATATTTCAGTGAAATATTATTTTTAATTATTATTCTTATTGGATGATCTGCTAATAAATTTTCATATATTTTTAAAATTATTAAAGTAGTTCAATTTAGATGACAGGCAAAAATTAAATTTGCTCAAAACAGTGGTGTTGTCGAGTCGGAACGTCGTTTCGGTACTTCCTTTTTGGACAGGAACGCGTTCCGGAACTAAAGATGATTTCTGATAACGAGAATTGGCTGACGTATTGATTTCATGTATTGTTAAAAATATTTATGCAATATTGTTTGAGTATCTAATATGCGTATTTTATAATTTGTTAACTAATTTTTATTAAATGTTCCTATTATTGTAATAAACATATATATATATATATACATATACACAAAATGGGTTTCGTAATGATTTTCATTTCGTTTCCTTTTTATGCTATATACAGGGCCGATCCTGGCGACGGGCGAAAATTGGGGGAAATCTCCCCCTGTGGTCAAATTTGGGACATGAGACCTAAAAAAACGTCGCCGCCAGGATTATCATGGAAAATCACCCCCCGTCGTTAAATAAATACAACACAACTGGTACAAAATCGTAATAAATGCAAAAAATAATTTTCTATGGCAACTGGTCAACATGATATTAATAGATTTTTAGAAATGGAAAAACATAAAAAGACACCCAAAATGCCTCTGGATCTTAATCTGGGTTACGATGATAAAATCATTTCATTATTTTCACATTGCAAATGAAGTAAAATGTGAGCTTTCAAACCCGCCCTGAGTTATCGCGCAAATTTTTTTTTGTTTCGCAACAAAAATATTAGAGTTTTTGTTCAAGCCAAAAATTGAGGAATTTGCAATTCTTTTACTATTGTTAGAGGCACATTTTTTCTGACAACAGTACTGGGATATAACTGGAAACGCCAGAATATACAAACATTTTTAATAAAAGGAAAAGGAAAAATAAAATATATACAAGTTTTTCGGGTCATTTTTGTATTTTAAAGGTTCAATTTCGTATATAATTTAAATTTTGTTTTTCCTGTTATGAGACTTCAACACAATATGGAATCGGATCAAGCTCTTAACCACTATTAAAATTGCGATTTTCAAGATGATATAAATCAATCTAATTTTGTTAACCAAACGGGAAAAGACATAATATACCAGGATGAAGGAAAGTCTTTTCAATTGCCGAAAACGAGAAACACGAGGCGATCCTATAATGAAGTTGATTCAAGGCGTAGCACTATATATAGTAAGATTGATACTTCAAAAGACCCGAAGAACTGCTACTATTCCAAGAGGTGGATTGAGGCATAGTAAAGTAAATGAGGAAGCAAAGGAATTTGTAAGAAATCTTGTAGACAACGACTATACCCTCTCGTTAAGACGCATTACCAAATATAATCCCACAATTCACAAGTGCATTCAAGATCTTCATTATTCATTGAAGTTCATTAAGAAAATTCCTCAAAAGAAGGAACGATGAAAATATTCGCGCAACCGGAAAAATTTATGGGGAAACTTTTTTAACCTTGAGAAAAACTTTCCATCGAATGAAATTATTTTTTTTATGAAGCTTCAACATAAATCTGGGAATAAAACACGGAAGAGCATCAGTAGGACAATAATATGAAATTGTGAATTACGGGTTGCAATGGAAAATCGTCACTTTAATTAAAAAAAATATGTAATTTATTTGAATTTTTTATTTGAAATTTTGATTCTTATTATTTTTTATAAATACGAAATTGACCTTTTAAAAATTAAATTATATGGGAGATTAAAATTAATTTACGAAATTGACCTTTCAAAAATTAAATTATTAGGGAGATTAAAATTAATTTATGAAATTGACCTTTCAAAAATTAAATTATGTGGGAGATTAAAATTAATTTACGAAATTGACCTTTCAAAAATTAAATTATTAGGGAGATTAAAATTAATTTATGAAATTGACCTTTCAAAAATTAAATTATATGGGAGATTAAAATTAATTTACGAAATTGACCTTTCAAAAATTAAATTATATGGGAGATTAAAATTAATTTACGAAATTGACCTTTCAAAAATTAAATTATGAGGGAGATTAAAATTAATTTACGAAATTGACCTTTCAAAAATTAAATTATGTGGGAGATTAAAATTAATTTACGAAATTGACCTTTCAAAAATTAAATTATGTGGGAGATTAAAATTAATTTACGAAATTGACCTTTCAAAAATTAAATTATGTGGGAGATTAAAATTAATTTACGAAATTGACCTAAAAATAAAAAAATAAAAATAAAATTATGTGAGATTAAAATTAATTTACGAAATTGACCTTTCAAAAATTAAATTATTAGGGAGATTAAAATTAATTTACGAAATTGACCTTTCAAAAATTAAATTATGTGGGAGATTAAAATTAATTTACGAAATTGACCTTTCAAAAATTAAATTATTAGGGAGATTAAAATTAATTTACGAAATTGACCTTTCAAAAATTAAATTATGTGGGAGATTAAAATTAATTTACGAAATTGACCAGAAAAAATTATGGTTCGATCACAGATGGAAACCATAATTCTGCTATAATTGACATATTTCGGCGTATAAGGCGACCGTCAGATAAGACGAGGTACAAAATTAGAGCAAATTTTTATGATTTATCATATATCGGGTTTTAGATATGCATAAAAGTAGTATAAATACAACTACCTGTACTGTAATACTTTCTTTTATATCGGTTGTATAAGACGACCCACAATTTTCAAGGGTGATTTTTTGACTTTAAGGGTCGTCTTATACGCCGAAATATACGGTAATTTTGGCTTGATTAACTCTAATTGTTTTAAGAATTAACTGAAAATAATTGGCTTTGAGATTTTGCATTAAGACTCTGGACATCAAGGAAAAATGCATATGCCAAAGATATGGTGAAAGGTTTGAGTGGATTTAAATTAAAGTTTAAGTTGCTTTTTCTCATTGGTAAAACATTGAGAATATCTGGACGTACAACACGGTACAAAATGTTCCCCTGTGAAAACAGTCATGGTTTACAATTTCTTCTGTGAGTATATATTATGTGTATTATCATTGTATTTCAGATGATAAATAATTTTTTTTTGAGTTGTTTTTTTATTTACGAATCCTTAATAACAGCTAATGTAAGGCAACTTCCATTACGTCCTTCCATTACGTCCTTCCATTACGAAAGATACAAAAATATGGATTCGAGGCTAAAATGAGTAGAATTGAGTAACATTATTTCACTCAACGTATTTTTTTAGTTTAAAATGAAAATGACACGATTTAGGCTTGTGATGCTATAAATTGGAATTCATTCGTTCATCAAAATGATGATCTCTGTGATAGATCCAACAGTGTCGAGTCTGCAATAAGTGACGATGACAAAATCAAAGAGAAAATTTATGTTGAGATTCAGAATTGGTACCACAGGATATTGAAGATGATGAAGGTGATGTTGAAGCATTTTCTATTGAAAGTGACTCTTCATCAATTCAGAAATATAATTAATTTGATTAAGTGAAAAACTGACAATTTATGCTTGTGAGTTGAAAAGAATTTGGAGGTTGGAATAATTAGTTCAACGCCTAATAGAGTCTGTTGGAGTTATAATAAAACATGAATAAAAATAAATTTTTTTTTAAAATTATGAAAATCAATTAAAATTAATTAAAATTTTGAAAAAAGTAAGTCAATATGTTTCTGGGGGAAAAAGTAGTAACTAGTGGCAAATTTGATGTTGAAGACGAATAAAATACTATTAGATTGAGGTTAGGTATATTGAAGGGTTAGGAGCTCAAAAACAAAGTAATTAAATTATTTACTGACGAACCAAGGATCGCCAAGCTGAACGTCAGTTTAATGGGTTTCCCGGCATTAATAAAATGGACAATAAATTGTCCGAAATGGATTAATTATTTCCCTAGCAGTAATCAAAATTAATGGGAACCCAAAAATTATAAAAGGAACTGACAACAAAATAAGTTGCGAGTTAGTCAAAGAGAAAATCTTACGAGTTGAAGAAACGAGTGAAAAGCAGTAAACAGATAAAGAAGTTAATCAGATTGCAGTGACTTATTTCGTGATATCCTTAGGGTATGTACGAGAAGTAAACAATTGTATATCGTGGTGAATATTTGTCAATAAAGATTTCTTTGTTGGGATTTTGTATTATTGATTATTGAACACGAGGAGTTGGATCGAGAGACCTATTCATCGACGAATATTAAATATCCCAACAAGTCTTACGTAACGGCCATTTACTGGTATGTGAGACATTTTGGTGTATTTTATCTGCCAAAAACGAATCAAAAGAGAACCAGATTCTTTTAAGTGAGGTTTGTGTTAATTTCTTCCATAGGAAATAAAATGTATTCGTGAGTGAATTAATTGTAAAACATGAAGCAGTTTTTTAAAATTAAACCTATAACCATGAAAGCAAAAATAAAAGGAAATTTTGTGTTTGCAATGCCGTATTTGGAGAGTTATAGAGTTTGTGAAAATATGTTGAACAAGCAGTTGTGTATTATTAGTAGATTTCAAATCCTACTTAGACTGTGCAAAAATAAATCAAAATTTATCTAATATTAAATTATATTAGATAAATTTTGATATATTTTTAATAGTAATTTTTACACACACATATATATATATATATATATATATATATATATATATATATATATATATATATATACATGCATCATTTTACATTAATTTTAATCATGTATCGCTTCACAAACAACAAACACAAATTTACTAATATTAATCAATTACTTCAGTCGACATTGACCATGAATGATAAGAAACATAAAGTGATGTCCAGTGCAAATTCCAATAGTGGACTAGTTTCGAGCTAATGGCTCTCATTAGTATTATGCGGGAGGCGTTCAGATTTCTCTTCCCGCCAGGTAAGTCTAAAACAGTGCAAATTTAACATTGTTATACACTCATCCTGATGGATTGGACACCAAATCAGTTTCCAATGCTTGGCTTTGAGGCAAGAAAAAAGACGAATCTTTATCTTGAAATCTCATCTCACTTGGAACCATGGTAGATACAATCTTACCTCTGTGCACTACAAGTGAAACACAGAAACTGTTTAGAAGCTATCCGATTACCAAGAAAAAGCAACGTAAAATTGATTTTTTCACGAATGTCTGATTCTAATAAAAAAATGATAAGAAACATAAATTAATTATTATTTATTATTAAATAACTATTTGTTTGCCCTCTAAATAAAGAAATAAAATGTATACAATTAAATTGCAATTGTCCAAAAATTCACAAAATTATCTGTGGGCTATTTGATGAAATATTATTTGCATTTTTTTAAAAATAATTTTTGCTTTTATTTTTATTAAAATTTTTTATATATTATTAATTATATAAAAGTATTTTTGTTTTAATTTTGTTATATTAATTTTATATTTAAAGGATTATAAATGTGAAATTTATTTTCTAAAATTATTATCATGAAAATTTAATAAAATTTGAGATTTAAAAAAAATGTTCTTTTTTAATAGAATGTATTTTTTAAAAATTAATGAAACAAAAACAATTTAAATACATATAGTTTGAATTTCAATTCTATCTGATGATGACAGTAAATCTGTCAAAATATGTTGTAGTTTAATATATGTTCAATTGGCGTTTACTAATATCTATGCAGAATGGTGGCAATTGGCCCATATTTAGTTTAATGTTCTTCCTATCAAACGTCATTCGGTTGGCACCTTTTTACTCAAAAGATGATTATAAGAAACTATAAAAGAAGAATAAATGCAACAAAATGTATTCCAAGGAACAGATAAAAGAATAGAATTTCCATAGGAATTAAACTCATCGAAATCACATTGATATAATAATTGGGAAAGAATTTATTTCTCGGGACTTCATTCGTCAGTTTGTATGTTGTAAAATAACGTTTACAGACGAGATAACCTAATAATACGGAGAAATCTCCAGAGAAATGTTACAATAATCGCTTGGGCAACCTGATTTCGCCAGTTTCATGCGAGCAAACATATGTCAATGCTAATTATATAGTGAGAATTTCTCTAACTCTTTTGAAAGCTAATTTGTATTCGCTTTCAAACTTTAATTCAATTACTTTTCTCTGAAGATTATAAAGTTGGAATGTGTGTTTATTTATCACTGATTAAATAATAATATATTTTTTTTAAAAATATTTTTGTTTTAACTTTAATTTTAACATATAGTTTATCACTTTGTAATGTGTGTTTACTTATTTTGTTTTAATTTTGTTATATTAATTTTATATTTAAAGATTATAAAGGTGAACATTTTTTTAAAATTTTTATTGATTTAATAATTATAAAACCTCCAGTTAAAACAATATTTTGCAATATATTTAGACAACTCGGCTGTCATCATCGAACACTAAACAATTTCAATAAGAACGATTATACTTATAAGTTTATTAAGGATTATATGATATAGTCGGAATCAAACAAAGTTTATTAATCTTAATAAAATTAATTTAACATTCAAAATAAAATGGGGTGTATTTTAAAAAAAATAACTTTGTTTTTATATATTATAAAAATTATGAAGTTGGGATGTTTTTTTTATTTAGAATAGATTAAATAATATTGCATTTTTTAAAAAATAATTTTTGCTTATATTTTTATTAATAATTTTTTTTACTAAGAAATTATTGCTCTCTTTCACATATGCAATGTTGCGTGAAAACGAAATTGTTTCACTACTAATTGATCTGTTAAGTGTGGAGCATTGTTTGAAACCGATGAAGAGATAAAACTGCCATTAACGATTCTAATTTATTGTTTTAATGTTGTTTATGGAAATATATTTTGAATTTTAATGTTTATAAAACCAAATTTATTTTTCATTTACATGAGTTTTTGAATTCGTGTTATAATTAGAATTTTAAGAATAAATTCCAATTTGTATTTCTTTCTATTTGATTTTTATAAATTAAATGTCAAATAATTTTTCATTTCAATGATATTTTAAAATTTCAATTTTTAATAAAAACATTTTATGTTAAACTTTAAAATTTTATTTTAAATAAATTTTATTTATTGAAATTTAAAAAAAAATTTATTATTTATTTATATAAGAGCAACAATTATATTAACAAATAATGAATTATTTTAAACATTTTAACCACTTAAATTGACAATTAATTAACAAGCATAAATAAGTCGGATGCTATATAATATATAACTTATTGATAGAACTGCCAACTTAACAAAGATCATACGACATGATATGCATTACACATCAAAATTTGATACAGATAAACAGTGAACGTTCATTGTATGTCTTTCTATTGACAGTCGATATTCTATTTAAATCGAGATTAAGCAAGAAATATTTTTTTATTAATTTTAATATTTCAATAATTAATATTATATTATTCAAGTGTTCTGAAGTTTTCAATAGAATTTTTAATATTTTCTAGTTTAGATATGATTTTGAAAAAGACTCCAACAACGAAAATTATTACTTATTAATTTTAAATAAATTTTAAAATTTTAAAAATATTTAGTTTGTTTATTAAATACATAACATTTTAATAATTAATGATTATTATTAACCAATAAAATTATGAAGAAATAATAATTGAAGAAAAACATTGCAATTTGATCATAAAATTGTTAAAATAAATAAAAATGAATTTCACAGTAGTAAAACAAGAGTTGTCAATAAATAATATTAATTTTTCCCAACAATCATTTGAGGGTGTCACTAAATTATTTGTTTGCCCTCTAAATAAAGAAATAAAATGTATACAATTGAATTGCAGTGGTCCAAAAATTCACAAAGTTATCTGGGGGCCATTTGATGAAACATTTAAAGAACAAAATGAAAAATGTATTGGATCCTATACTATAGTAGATAGCGAGTTTATCGCTCTCAATATTCCGGCTGAATATAATTTTAACATAAGAAATTTACAACCATTTGCAGTAACAATTGTTTTTACTAGCAAAGGAAACAAATGTGGATTACAATTTGTTATGTCATCTTTCGAATCCAGTAGTGATTATATGTACTGTGCTCCCTATAATAACTGCATGGGGTCAACCTTTCCTTGCATTGAAAGAGGCAGTCCGTGCGAATGGACGATAAAAATTGTCACCCCTGAAGAAAATATAATGGCAGTATGCAGCGGAAATTTGCTATCGAAATCTTTCAACTCATATTTATATTATATTTCAAGAAAATCCACAGCAAGTTTAGTTTCTTTTGCTGTTGGGAATTTCGGTTACTTGACAGACTCAAAATATCCCAACGTTGAGTATTATTTTCCGAAAATTTTAAAGGATTATATACAATCTACCATCTTTCCTGTTGAGTCTATATTAGAGTTTTTAGTATCCACTTTCAATATGGAACCCTTGAATAGCATGAAGTTAATTTTTGTGGAACATTTGCTGGACAGGCATTATACCGCATCTTTGCTGACCTTTGTTGACCTGCACTTGTTGCACAACAATCGAATCGTTGAACAATTGTATGAAAGCACCCAAACCTTAGCTGTAGGGATATTTGAGCAGTATTTTGGAGCCTTCGTTCAGCCAAAAAAATGGACCGATTCTTGGATTTGTTGGGGTTTTGCTGAATTTATGGCAAGCGAATTTTTACAATTTTTTTACAAAGACAGGCAAGAAGAATCTATTTATCAAGTCAAGCGCAAATTAGACGACTTAATAGAATTTGAATCTAGAAATGGCGGAATCGTCTTAGATGCTTCCTTTCTCATGGAAAAGATGTCCTTTGATCCTCTGAGAGCAAATCAAATGCCTATTAGATATAAACGTTTTTATCGAATAAAGTCAGAATTAGTATTTCGCAGTTGGGCTCTCTCGGTGAGCTACAGGGGTATTTATAAAGTATTCAAAGAATACCTTTCAAAAAAGACTTTTATCGAATATTCAATTGTTAATGAAACTTTATTAGGTCGATGGAGAAATACAATTGAAAATCTCGTCAAAAGAAAAGGCCACATGAATATGCAAATTAAAACAAATAATTGCCAAAAAGAAAAAGCAGTCAAGTTATGCATTAGACAGCAAAAACGTTGTGAAAATTACGTCTCTGCCGACTTTTTAGAAATCGGAATCCATGAGCCGGAAGGGTCTCTCAAGCGCGTTTTTAAAATTAAACCGGACATTTTAACCAATGCCAAAATAGTCATGGGCTCAAAGTTTTCCAAATTAAAACCAAAACAAAAATTAACCAAAGAACAAAATTTTGGTTGGATACATTTGGATCCCAATCTGAGATTCGTTGGAAAATTGGAAATCATTATGGAAAAGGAAAACTTTTCTCTCATGGCTAAAAGTGACCTGGAATTTTGGGGGAAACTTTACGGCTTGATGAATTTGGAAAATGAGAAGAGTCAAGAACATCTGAAATGGTTATATGAACTGATATCAAATAAAAAGATTCACATGAGAATTCGTTTGGAAGCCATTCGACAAATGCGACTTGCATTGGTTAATCCTCAAGTTTTTTTCCCAAGAGATTCATTGAAAAGTTTACTAATCAAGTTATTTTGTAAAAGAGATGATGTAAGCTTGGTATTGAAAAGAAGTTGCTGGAAAACGGAAAGTGATTACAGAGTACATTTAGAACTGATTGAAAACGTTTCCGAGACCTATGTGCCTGAATCCGTTCAGAAATGGGAAGAATTATTAATGATTTACTTTGACATGCTTGAATCCAGTGAAGATGTTGACAATATTTCAGTTTCACATCTCCGAGAAAAAATCATCACTGCGCTAAGCAACTCATTTTCATTGGTTCCCCGAGCGTTTATAAAAGAGCGTGACTTGAATAATTTTTTAGAAATATTAAACCGACAATTAATTGAAGATGTTTCATTTCCAAGCCATAAATATTGCGTTACGTCTGCAATTCTTCATTCTTTTGCTAAGTTAGAACAAACCCAATTAATATCCAATTTTCCAGTTGTATTCTATCTTTCATATGACAATGATGACAATGAAGAAATCCGACTTGCGGGAATATCGGCACTTTTAACTTTTCTGCACCATTCCGAGAAAGCCATTGAACCGTTAAACGAAATAATGAGATATTTGTCAAGACCCGAAATTCCTGTGGCAATCCGTTGTAAAGGGATCATTTTGCTATCCGAAAAGTTAATTTTATTAAAGTATACAGAAAATATACATGTTATGGGAACCGTGTTGGGTATGATTAAGCGGCATTTGGGTTCATTAGAAGAAATGAGGTCCCAAAACAGTCCACAATGTCTAAAAGTTGCAGTGCTAGAGCTATTTGAAATATTAACCAAACTGACTAAACCGGTTGTTTCTTCGGATTCGTGCAATTTAGATAATCTTTATGATAAGGAGGTTTTTCAGAAAACCATAAAGAATCCCATAATTAATTACCCCCGTTGTTCTGGTGATTTTAATCTCAGTGATGATTCGGATAATAATGAATAAATCTAGATTTAATTTAATTAAATTTAATCATTACAATTTAAAACAAAAAGTTTTTATATAAATTTTCAATGATATAATTTACAAAAAAAATTTATATTTTATGTAAGTATAATCATACTATATATAATCATAAAATTATTTAAAATATTCATATAATTTTAAAATAGCAAAAGTAAAAAAATTTCATTTGTTTTAAAACCATAATTTCTAAATTAATCAATAAAATAAACAAAAAAATATTTATTTCTTCAATAAATATTTTTGATAACATACAAAAATCCAACTTTGCTACATTTATGATTAGAATGAAAGAATAATAAAATAATATATAATAAATAATAATATTTTTAAATTATTGTCACAAATTTGTATGGAAATTTAAATGATGTCGAGTAGATGTTAATTAAGTAAATCGTCTTACAAACAGCATAATACACAATCCTAAAGCTGTAATAAAATATATTTCAAGGAAATTATCCTCATCATATCAGTTTGCTATCAAAATTAATGTTAAATGCTATATATTAAAACAATAATGACGGAATAATGAGTTAATATAAAAAAGCCAATAAATTCGTTGCTGATTGAATGTAGAGGATTTTGGTATTTTGGAGATCAGACAATGAGATTTGCTACTAAACATATTTTTTGATTTTAAAAATATTTACACTATTTTAAATATATTGAAATTATCTAATTAGTTCATGACAAACAATCTAAAATTTCTAAAATCCTTCAGAATATGGAATTACTAAAACATGAGATTTGATTGGTTCACCATCACTGAATCATAACTATTACATCAATATTGATGTCAGACTAATGATGAGTATAATTTCCTTGAAAAATATTTTATTTCTTTGGCGTTATAATTTTGTTATTAATGAAAATGTCTATTTGAATTTTCCGTCAACTTTAATATGTTTTTGTTTTGATTAAGATTTTTAGTATTTAATTGTTTTTACAAACATAAAACGTAATCAAAACAAAATCTGAATTATTTTAGGACATATAGAGTATTTTTTTGACAATTAGAAATAATTCCAATTTGCCTTAAAAATAAGAAAATCATAATGATAATATTTTATTATTCCGATATAAATATTAATTTGTAAAGTTGTAAACGATTTTCTGAGTCTTGCACTTGTGTACTTTGCAAGATTCGAACCGCTTGATGTCATGCGTGGAATGGTTCTTTATTAGTTCGTTGATACGAGGTAACTCACATCAATTCAGCTGAGTGGTCTTAAGATAATTTTCTCGTTTTTCAAGAAGAGGTTTGGAAAGGGAGAATAATGTGAAGTAATTGTTACATACGACATTGTATTCTTCTTGAATGGTCGTAATAAGAACCAAGTTGTAGTTGTAATAGATAATTCTCTGTGTCATTTTAAAGCGTATTAATCAATAAAGTCTATGTCGTTTGGAGTTCATTACTGTTGCTTAAAAGCACGCTTGGAGTCAGATTGACAATACATCCTATTTAAATTCACCGACAACCCCAAAAGATTTAATCATTAAAACAAGAACAAAAATAACTAAATTGCCTTAGACCCCCTTCTTTATTAAAATAAATGAAAATTGCAAACTATTATTAAAAATGTAAATTTGACATTGAAATCTTTTTTAATAAAATGAAAAGTGTGAAAAATTTGAGATTTTGTCCGAGAATTCAAACAATTGTTAATAATTCTCCCAATTATTACACATGGGCAATATTGTGTTTATTTGGAAAGGAAAAAAAGTTGGCAAAGTAAATGGATGGGAAAAACGAGCGTGACAACTAGATGCCACCCTAGCACGGTGGTAATGAAAATAAATGGAGAAATTTTCATTAATCCTGTTATTTGTTACAAATTTATTAACAGCCATTT
The DNA here is from genome assembly GCA_022537955.1 of Schmidtea mediterranea. NCBI lineage: Eukaryota > Metazoa > Platyhelminthes > Tricladida > Dugesiidae > Schmidtea > Schmidtea mediterranea. The sequence continues at coordinate 10,010,391 of CM039679.1, read as the reverse complement.
TAATGTAATTTTTTAATTTTTTAATTTTTGTTTATCTGATTTTCACTTGAAACTTGGATTGAATTTTGTTTTCAAAATTAAAACAATTTAATAATTATTTAACCGGTAATAATTGGTTTGAAATATTTTGGAAAAGTCAAGAATTTTAATTAAAATTTGTGATAAAAAAATAATTATTTTTATTGACATTTTACTGAAATTAAAAACCGAAAAATAAATTAAATTAATCAATAAAATAATTATTAAATATTTAAATATCATTTAAGGAATTTCGAATTCAAATTAATTAATTAAAAAATTAGAAAAATATTTTGAAACGAAATTTTGGTAGATAAAGGAAATAATTTCCTCTAGTTTGACAAAAATAATATCAAACTATTAATTCATATATATATATATATATTATGGCGGTTGGACTAAGCAAGACATTCCTTCTGATATCTTAACTTTTGCACTTACTACTATCTCCAGTTCAGATAGGTGATGCAGTTATTTTATCAAATATGAGATTACGTAAGATGACCAGATTTTCTTTAACCCAAAAGCAGTACAAAGAATGGAAAAACCCGGATTATTATACGCTCGACAAAAATATTTTAAGTAACAAAAATGTTATTTCAATAGGTTTTTATTTTTTAATGGGATATTTTTTGATTTGTTACTGCTAATAAGGTTTCTATGTTTATTCTTGATTTGTCACTACTCTAGATGTTAAATTTTCATTTGGTCATTGCGTCTGTTTGCTCCTTCAGCTGGATTTTTGGTATCGTGTCTAAATTAAATAAACATTTTTAAAATTATTTTCCTCTTTTTTTATATTTGGAATTGCATTCTTCTGGAATTATATTTAAATGAATCAATGTAAAGATTGTAAAAATTCAAGTTGCTATTATTGGAATGGGTCAACAGGATAGATGTATTGATAATGAGGCTAAGAAAGGTATGGGTCAATGGTATTGGGTGAAATTGTGATGACATTAAAAATATTAAGCAGAATTAGAAAACAAACTTGTTTTGCTGAATGAAGCGCCATTGAATCTCAAGGCAAAACATGAAGAGATTATTCAAATTATGTTTGAGACAATGCATTCACCAGCTATGTATGTGATAATTGAAACTATCTTTGTGTTGTATGCGTCTGGGTGTGCAACGTGTATCGTTTGTTTGGAGTGTTGGGATGGAGTATCAAATACTGTATAAATTTATGATGGTTATGCGTTATATGATGCAATTCGCAGAATGAATTTGTCAGATTATTTGAGGAAAATCCTAGGTTACGGTTTTACTATACCCCAAAATGATGAAAGATGGACGAGAATTAAACACCAGAAATCATTATTAATTCAAAATACACTTAGCACCTGTAAAACACATTGTGAATTCAACCAGTGACTAATAATTTTATAGGAATATGCTTATCTTAAAATACTTAGGAGCACAAAATCATTAGGCAGTACAGGCTAATAAAATAAAAGTACTTTATTCTAGGATAAAGTACATTTGATAACCTTTGCTTTAAAAACTTACTAATAAAATATGTAGGAATGGAAACGAAAATTAAATACCATATTCGTCATTCAGACAGAGGCGTGGCTAGTGTGTTTGGCGCCGGGGACAAGATTCATTTTTTGCGTCCCCCTCACTGAAAAATTAAGAGATGTTCAATGAACTAAGTGTCGAAAAAACTAATGCAGACGAAACACGTGATAAGTCAAGCAAGAAGTACTACAAACGAAATACTAGATTTATTTGTATTATATCAATAACTGTATAAATACGTTGTGCCCATACATGTAGAATGTTCATATCAGGTTAATTTTCCTGGATTTGACTGTAGCAAAATTATCAATAACTTCATCAAAATCACACTTTTTCATTTTTCCGTTCAATTCTGAGAAGTGCAAGGTCACTAAGACAACCTTATCCCATCGATACACGCAAATAAGACAAAATCAACTTCAGTTTGCTGAAAGAACGCTCACAGCTAGCGATTAATATTGAAATTATTAGAAGAATTTGCAGTGAAATTTCTAGGTTTTGAAAAATGTCCTTACCATAAAAAATGATGATAGACAAAAGTTCCAATGGGTTAGAGGTTAGGGTTTCAGTATCATAGAAAATTCCAAGATCTCTACAGTTTTGTCTTAGTGAATAATTATCTTGATCTTGGTTATTAAATAAAGTTTTTGAATCTAGTAAAAATCCAAATTTCAAGTTTAGATCATTCAGTCGCGAAAATCGTGTCAACATTTCTTGTCAAAGTCTATCTAGAACGCCCTTCATAAAACGGATTAGTTCCTTCTTTGCCGACAGACCAGCATCCTGTGCTAATTCTCCAGACATCGGACGTCTTTATCTTATCCGCCTTTCAACTTCAACTAACCATGTTATTCATCTGGTTTTGGCTTTTTCTACAAAATTGGCGCACAAGTCTTGACGATTTTCTGCAAGATTTATTTCCAGTGATTCCAGATCAGCTGCAGACGAGGGCTGTTAGTTCATGCAGACTGCTGAGCGTATCCGATTATATTCGGGTCTCTTTCGATTTCTCAGTAGCCAGTAGTATTATAATACTGTGCATAAAACCCGATAGACTGATACCCAAATAAGATGTATATTTCTGGTCATAGTGTTGGGGTTAACAAAATGCACAAAAGTAAAAATGGAAAATCAATAAAAACATTGATATTCGAAATAATAATTAAAAAGGCAAAATCAATTAAAATTTTAAAATAAATATTTATCGGGAAAAACGGGTATGGGAGGATGCCAAATGACGAGACGAATCCAAATATAATAAAATTAAATCGATTGTGGGTCTCCAGAAGGAAATATTTAATAAAAATAGAAATTAAGTAAAAATTAATTGGCTAATAGGAAACCCGAGCTGATGGGAAGTCTAAAAATAATTATTGTAAATAGATTGAACCCCGGGAGCCCAGAAATAACTGATTTGGTTTTGGACAGAGATGTCAAAATTGTCAGTTGGTCGAAGAGAATATTTCAGAGAGCTGAATAAAGGAGGTAATAAACTTAAAGATAAATCAACCAGTCAAAAAAATTGTGTACCAGACAGGGACATCTCTCTTTGGAAGGCATATCCCTACGCATTGAATTTTGTGAAATCGTGCAGAGTAATTGTGCAGAGTATTGTGAATTAAATCGATTTTTGTGAAAGTTGTGAATAAAGTTGGATATATAAATTGGAAATAAATCTTATTGTGTTAGGTTAATTGAATTGATTAAAGAAGGACACCAATGAGTCAGACCTAAGCATCTACTTTCTATATAAAAACCAAACAATAGGTAGGTTAATAAATCTGGAGTCAATAGATTAGGTTAAGTAGTTTAGCAATATTACATTCACACAATAAGATTGATAGTGCATAACAAAAAGTTGGCGGCAAAAGAGTGATGAACCTTCAGTCTTGATAGATATCTTATTAAAACGATACAAAAAACCCCATTTTGGCGCCCCATAGTCTGGCGACCAGGGATATTTGTCCCCACCCTGCTCCCCCTAGCTACGCCTCTGTCATCAGGTCTTGGAAAATGTAAAAGTCCAAAACCGCCAGTGGGCCCATGTAGTCTAAAAATAAATTATCAGAATATTTTAGAAATTGAAATAAACAGAAAATCTACAACAGTGAGTAACAAGAAATTTTATTAATGCATTTTTAACTAAAAATTGTTGGGACTTTTTATAATTATACATTATCAATTTATAATTATTTATAATGTCAATATAATCTCCCATAATTAAATTATTCTCTGGATAATTCCCTGACAAGTTGCTTAGACCGTTAATGGACGTTTATAATTCGAATAAAGTTGATTTATAGGAAGTGCAAATATAAATTGTAAATAAATTAATAATAATTATATAAACAGTATATTGTATGTCACAAATATTAAAAAATATAATGCAGTCGAAAATTTAATATAATTTTTTAAAATTGATAAATTTTTACTTGAAATTGGCTTCTTATTTTTAATAAAAATTTAATTATTGGATTTTTTTGTCTGCTTTGAAAAATTATAAAAATTATTTCTAAATTTTATATATAGTACTTATATAAAAAAATAATTAAATTAGCCATCGGGGCGAATTGAAAATGATCGTATGCTAGAATAAGCATTCAAAGGATAAAATACTTAAATTTTTAAAAAATAATATTGAATAAATTATTAATTTCTCTAAAACTAAATTATTAATAATAAAAATTAATTAAAACATTTGATCAATAAATTTTAAAAAGATATTAATAATTAAAAAGAAAAATAATAGCTATTCAATGTCATTTTTTTCTCACCATAATCTAGAAATTTAGCGGAAGTTCTACACGTTTCTATTATTATTACTGTAAGCTGACACGTTCTTAAGATAAAGTTTTTATTTTCGAATTTTAAATATTCATTGAAATTATGAATTAATTTGTAAATGTTTAAACTAAAAATGTTGAAAATTTAAAAAATGACTTTTTGGAAAATATTTGAATTTGAAAATATCGATTTTTGTTTAAATAAGATAGAATTGCTCTGACAGAAATTTTGAATTAAATAAACTTTGAAACTAAATCTGAACAGATAATTTTATTGCAGCAAACAATTATTATTATTATTATTATTGTTATTATTATTATTATTATTATTATTATTATTATTATTATTATTATTATTATTATTATTATTATTATTATTATTATTATTATTATTATTATTATTATTATTATTATTATTATTATTATTATTATTATTATTAATACTATTCTTATTATTAATATTTTGCTATTAAATTTGTTTATTTAATACAAACAATTTAACGATCATACAAAAGTAATTAAAATAAAAAAAATCAAGAGAACTTAACATTCATCTTATATGTATTTTTACAACATAAAAGGGAAATTTTGACAATTACTTGAAAATGCACATTGAAATTATTACTAATAAAGCAAAATGTTAGTCAAAAAGAAATCATGAATAAATTTTCAAAATCAGTCAAAGTTGCCGATTTTCGGATTAATTACACAATTTATTATTTTGTTTCAATCGCTCATTTGTTTGTAAATTTCTCATTTATTCCGATTGACATCCGGGAAATTCCGCAAGTAATTATCCACAGCGATTATAACAAATGCAATAATGACAGTGATTATCTCATCATTGGGAAAATTAATTAAATATCCTTACACAAATACACAAAAATTACATCAAAAAATGCTTTCGAAACAATTAAGATTTTACATTAAGTTTTCGATTGGATAAATAATTGCAATTTGTTTTTTTCGTTTTAATCAAAAGAATCTGTTTATTAATTGAATATACAATTATTGGGATAAATTGTTTACTGTCTCTAATTTCTTGTTTACATAAGATAATGGAAAAAAGTAAAAATGATTGGTGTAAGAAATTAAATTAATATTGAAATTAATTTAATTAATTCTTTTAAATTACTTTCAATATATTTTTTATAGATATGCAATTCAACAGTAACTCAACAAATGTTTAACATTTTATTTAAAAAGGATATTCATTAAAACAAATTTTTTTTCGAAGGAAATTTGCATTTTAATTTTTTACAATAAAACCTCTTTTATCGGCTTTCTTTTTGTTAGCTCTGATTTTATTTTAAGTTCTTTTTTTTAATTTTTCAATATTTTTGCTAATTTCTAAAAATTATAACTTTGGGTTTTTTGAGAAAGTTTTAGTATTTTAAGACAATTATAAAACACACGTTAAATAATTGAAACCGAATTTAATAAATAAATTGGTAAGCCTTTTCCACAGTGGTTAATAAATTAAATAATTCTAGCTAAAATGGGTTTTGGTTGTTCGAATAGCACTCATTGTTCTGATTAGATGTTAGTCAGGATACAAGATGATGCACAATACTCATTTTTATGACTCGTGACCTTTGTTCTACAGCGTATCAAATCACTCTTTATTGGCAGTTTTACACCCTTGATCAGTCATGATATTTAGGTCTATAAAATTCCCCAATAATTATGTTATAGTCTACTCATATTCCTTCATATGAATGCCTAAACTTGAAGAGCTATTGAAGAGCCATTAAAGAGCCAATTTCAAAGCCCTACGAAAAAAAATTATTTTTTGATATAAAAGTCTTAGATTTATTTTCTGATTCCAAATCTTTATAATTATTTTCCATTCTACTTTTACTTTTTTTGTGCTGAAGATAAGAGGGGTTCTAAATTTAGAAAATTAGAGAAAATTTCAAAACATTCAAACTGTTCACGATTCTCTAGTCTTGATCCATGCGTCTATGAACAGTACAGAACTCCACAACTGCACGTTTATATAAAAGCACAAAATAGAAGCTCAAGTCAGTTGAGCCAGTGCGATTAAATGTTTACGACAAAAAAGAAATTTTATTTTTTGAATTTTTGACCTTGACATGACGTATTTGACAGGTTGTAGAAAAAAGACCACTAATTATAACAACTTGTAAACTGACTCACGCACATTCAGATCAACGACTTGTTACCAAAGAGAACTAGTCCGCTTACATCGTACTATTTTCTTCATTTGATATCTTTGTCAAAACAAAAAATTTTATTTTTCAATATTTAAAATTTCAATAAATTTATATATTTTTAAAAAGTTGTAATTTTCTATTTTGCTAAATTTCGATAATTTGACATTAATTCGGATTCTCAGTGATTAAAAAATACTAAAATAACATGAAAGCAAAGTTTAAACAAAAAAGCCATTTTTAAAAAATATTTAATTAGGAAATAAAGAAAAAAAATTTAATTAGAGAAAAAAAAAGAAAGAAAGAGCAATAAAATCTTTTTTTCAATAAACATGACTAATTTAATGAAAGTCCAAAAAATACAGGATAAATGGAAGTCGATTGCAAAAATATTCTGAAAATTAAAGAATTAATTTAATTATTATAAAACCAAGAAAAAATATTTTAATTAAAATATTTATTTCTGACATTCAAAAAGAAACTGTGTAATAATTCAATTATTAAAGAGCGGGAAGCTATGTGATGAAATAGAGGGGGAAAATACAGTAAATATAATATCTGTTTGAAATTAATTAACTTTGTTTTAATTTTCAAAATACTAAACATTTCGACATGTTGTTGCTCTGTGATTCGAATCTTGAATTTCACCAATTTCCAACATTAAATTGCGCGCTGATTTTCAGATAATTTAGCCAAAGAAATTCATATGGAAAAGATCAAAATTTCAGAAATTGTCTCAAGTTAATTTAATTTTGTTTTTATCAGAAATTTCGGGATTTAAATTCCTTTTGGAAAAAAGGAATAATTTTGTTTGTTTAATTGGAATTTTCAAGTTTAGTTTTGTTTTAATGATATTTATTTTTTTTTATAAATACAATTGAAATATGAATATTCATATCACTTTTGGTACCACTAATAATAATAATAATAATAAATATAATAATAATAATAATAATAATAATAATAATAAATATAATAATAATAATAATAATAATAATAATAATAATAATAATAATAATAATAATAATAAATTCCAATAGTAGACTAGTTTCGAGATAATGGCTCTCATCAGTACTAAGCGGGAAGTGAAATCTGAGCGCCTCCAACATAGTACTGATGAGAGCCATTAACTCGAAACTAGTCTACTATTGGGATTTTCTCTGGAAATCAAGTTATGTTTCTTATTATTCTTTCATCAGAATCAGTCGTTCGTGAATAAATAATAATAATAATAATAATAATAATAATAATAATAAAAGAAAGTGCCAATCTAAAATATATATTATATTTTTTATTATATTAAAAAATATAAATTCTGTTTTCTAAATCTCAATTTTTAAAAATTTAATTTTAACAAAACTTTAATAAACTATTTGTAAATTTTTTAACAAATATATTTTATATTTAGTTTCATCATGCAGTGCAAAACTTGTTTACTAATATCAATCGATTACATAAGTCGACTGTGATCAAGAACTTCTTAGCGGAAATGACAGGCAGTCATTGTCATATATATATATATATATATATTATATATATATATATATAATTTGAAAAAATTATGGAATTATTAATAAAATCTCGAGAAAGTCAAATAAAAGAAATAAAAGTAATATATTTCGAGTGATTTTTTGACGCAAGTTTTTAACTTCAAGAAGCGTTCAAGCATTGTGTGCAAACTGTTTCATCGCGTTTTCGTGTACAGAATCAATGGGATAGGTTTGCCAAACTCATCGGTTGTATACTTTCCTAGAGTTTCGTCTTTTTTTGTCGGAGAACGACGAAATAACTTGCCAATGGTGCGTACTTTTGCAATTAACGTTTCAAATCTTTTACCAGCTCAATTTCATCGTCCTTTTCAGCCAAAGCAACTTTAAAACTACCAAATTCGTTCTCGTTCATTTCATCATCGGTGTAATTCTTATAATCAGTGTCCGCCGTGGTGTAAACGTCACTTGAATTGATGGTGTTTTTTGTCTCGCAAAAAATAAAACCACACAGAATTTTCGTCTTCACTTCCTTTGAAATCTTGAAATTGTGACATAGTGATTTTGACTAAAAAAATATAAAATAAAAATATAAATACAGAACTTTAATTACTACAAGATTTTTACCAAAATCAGGCACAATTCGGAGCAGATTTTTTATATTGGTAATCGGGAATTTTTAATGAAATTTCTCTGTAGATTATGATAAAATTCATTGGGTTGAAGTAAATCAACAGTTTAATTTTAATTCTTACCGCTTATGCTAAACGTACATACCTTTAATGTTTCAAGGAATTTAGTTTAAATTACCTTCAAAAAGTTCTCTCAACAAAATTTTAAGAGTTGGCAACAGTGCTGCACTATCAGTGCGTACTTGAATTTTCAGAACCCTTCAAGACAAGACTAACCCAATAAATATTTTCTGCATGACATATTTCCAGCAAGGTAGCAAAGCGCTGGCATGCTCTTTCCAAAGCACTTCTGAGTAGCGCTTAAAGCACATGCAAATGTTTATTTCTTGTAGGAATTAGGCTGTTGATGTTACCATGATCACCATTAAAAATTATCTAAAAATATTTATTTTTCAGATTATGTTTCATGAATATAGACATAATTAGAAAAATTTCAGTATTAGAGTTGTTCGAAAATAAAAATGATTTCCATGTTTTTTCGGGTAGGTTTTCCATTTTCGGAAGCTTTCCTAAACTTTATTAAACGAACTTTCATTGTAAATTCCCATAAGAACAAAGCACTTGCATGTGGTTCAAGCGCTTCACGCTAAAAGAATATTCAACACTGTTAAAATCAAAAGTAGACATGCCATACCATATTCTTACTTTTCACTGCAACATCATATACTGAATTTTTTCATAATAATTTTTACGCTGCTAAAACATGAAACCGTTACATGTAACTTCCAAACACTTATTTTCTGGAAATAATAAATTACACGATAAAATAATTTTTTTCAAAATCGATATTGAGCAAAGCCAATTCCGATATCAAGAAAATATCCGATATTTCCGAGATCTCGGAATCGATACTATTGATATTGGATGCCCTAATCTATGTCACTAAAGTTAACAACTGTATTCTGAACAATAAATTTAAAAACATCTGACATCTTTCTAAGTTTAATTAATTTTTCATTTTGAGAGAAATTTTATAAATCAAAATTTACGAGATAAATTAATAACCATTTTAATACATAAACCAAAACAATCATTACCAATTACCTCACACAACATTAATCGAATCACTGATAGCTGTGCTGCTATTTCCTTTAGTCGAATCAAGATCTGAACACAATCTAAGTAGGACTTGAAATTCACTAATAAACACAATTTTCAGACAACAATTATGTTTGCTGATAGTAATCAATTCTTTCAGTCGACAGTAATCAAGAACTTTTAATTTAAATAGGTGTGCACATATACGCGTGAAAAATATAAATTAAAACAGAGCGCACACAGACGTAACACCTAACTAAATCAAAATTTAATAATAATAATAATAATAAAAATTAATATTCTTTATTTTTTATTGTTGAAAACTGAACTCAGAAAATTGAAAATCAAAATTATTCAATGAAATAACAGGCAAAAAATGTTTAAATAATGAAAAAATTTCACTTTTATCTTCAATTTGATTTCTGCGCCTTTAAGAAATCAGTTCAAGAAGTAGATTCGAGATCTAATAAATATATTTATATTGATATAATTTAGAGTAATTATTTTTTTATAATTGAACTTAGATTGTGACATTGATAGACACTGATAAAGTTCTCCAGTGTCATTAGAGAATCTCCATCTGAAGCAGTTGCCTAATAAAGAGGTATTGGCAGAGGTATTGGCAGAGGTATTGGAGGTAATTTGTTTATTGTCAATGACACTCTGATGACATTAATTTTCGAATTTGTTTAATGAAAAAGTTTTTATTTTTAAATATTTTGTTTTTCAAATATTTTCAAAGAGATTTTTCAATTCCATTCTACTTCCATTTAAATTGCTTTCAGAGAGATTTATTTAAATAACTATTTTTAATTAATTATTTAAAAAAAGGAAAATAAATAATTGTTGATTTTATTTACATTAAATACATTTTTTGTTTTCTTATTATTCGAAATATGACTCTTGATAGTATTTAGTTGTTATGAATGCAATTATTAATAACATATTCTTGGTTTTGTTTTAATGCAAACAAATTACAATTTTTTCTGATATTTAGGATAAGGATTTTAATTTTAAAAAAGAGAAGCAACATTTCCATTAATGTAAATATTAACCGAAATTTAGAAATTTGGAAAAAACTGATTAATTAATTAAACATACTTAATCTTTAATTTTTTTGTGTTACATTGTTAATTTTAATTAATTGAGATTTTCTGTAGATAGAGAAAATTTCCAATTTGCAAATTAAAATTAATTGAACGATCTCAATACAGCTGCATAATTTTCATTCAAGAAAATTTAAAAAAAATTTATAATAATTTACAGGATTTTTGATATTTATTGCTGCAAGAAAAATCAAAAAAAAAATCAAAAAAAAAATTGAATAAGAATAACCTATAGAAAGGATTAATGCCTAGATTTTCCATTGTTCTGATAACTTCAATAGTTGCAGTAAAACAAATAATTAATTTCAAGTATTTTCAATACATAACTATCGTAGAAAAATCCTATTATAAATTGTCAGTAGTTAATTGACAATAATGAATAAAAACAAATTATTATTTGATTTGGTTTTGAAGTGATTATGGAACAGAGAAAGCAAAAAGAAAAACAAATATTCTACAAAGAGTCAAAAAGAGTAAAGAATTATATTTGTGTGATTTTTACCAACACAATTGAGTCAATAAAATAGTGAAGGGGAATTTTCATTTATTTAAAAAAAAAATTTTACTAATTAATAATCCTTTCAAGCCTTTGAGGATAAAATAAAGAATTTATTAATAAATACATTTATTGATAAACATACGTATAATGACCTTCAAATAGATGTAAACAACTTAATAAGTATAAAATCACTTACAGATCTTGCTAGAATTAATTAAGCACCATAAAAATAATATTGAACACGGAGCTAGCAGAAATATAATCATATCTGATAATCCTTTATTAAAACATTTTTATTTAAAAAATTAAAATTATTAACATTGATAAAGTTAAAATAAACAAATGAATTAAAACAATATTAAGGATTAATTTTAAATTTCATTTTTTACAATTCTTAAGCAAATTTTCTTATTTTTATGTAAGAAAAAGACTAAATACATATTATACAATATATAAATATTCTTCTTTATAATACATATAAATTCTATAAAGCTTCTTGATGACAATTAATTAACATGTGTGCGTGGTGAACCCACCCAAAGCAATTTACACTGTAAAACCTTTATGTAATAAAAGAAGTAATTTTAATAATTTTCAAGTAAATAATTCTAAATGTTATAGTTATTTGAATAATGATCAAACTTTAATAAATAATAAGAATGATATGTCTAAAAGTCAAGAAAAATATAATGAATTTGAAGACGCAGAATATAATAGTAAAAAGGTAGGTGAAAAAGTTTATAAATTTCTTAAAAAAGCAGAAGATAAATTAGAGAGAAATGAAATTGTGTGGATTAATGAAATATCAAAGAAACAAAATATTTTTACTAAGGATGAATGGAAACGACCGCGACTCAGTTATGACAAAATGCAAGGTAGAACGAGTACAACTCTTGAGACTCAAGGATATAAAATGAAATGCTTACTAGATACAGGAGCCAGAGTAAATGTAATGGCAGAAGCAGTGTGGATAAATTATTAAATTATTAAAAATTATAAAAACAGATTAGATGTTAATATGTTCGAATGATAGTAAATTAGAGACGATTGGAAAATATGCATTGTTAAATTGGTAACATGGAAAGAAAAATAACATTTATAATAGTTAAAAATATTGTTCCGGATATAATAGGTGGAGCTGACTTAGAGAAAGATTTTGGAATTGAGTTAAGCTATGTTAAACAGAATGAAGAAAGATATAATGAATTTATATGCGAAATAGAAGCTAGTTTTGGGGAAATATTTTCAGATAACGACAAACTTCAAAAAGCAATAGAAATTTTAGAATTAAACAAAAATAAATGTTGTTAGAGATTGTGAAAAATAATAAAAATATCTTCATGACTAATAACTGGGATATTGGATGCACTGATTTCATTGAACATAAAATCATCACAAATGGGGCACCAATTATGATAAAACCCAGAATATAACCGATCAATTTAGAAGAAAAAATAAATGATGCAATAAAGAATCTAGAAAATAATAATATCATAAGGAAATGTAATTCGCCTTGGAATACGCTGTTAGTGTGTGTGCGTGTGTGCGTGTGCGGAAAAAGATAAAAATGAGATCAGACTTTGTTTAGATTTTAGACATCTTAATAAAATTACTGAAAGACAAGCTTTTCCTATGACGAATGCAGAAGAAATTTTGATACATTACATGGATTTCAATATTTTAGTTCTATAGACCTTGGGAACGCTTATGATCAAGTAAAATTAAACAAGGAATCTCAAGAAAAGATAGCTTTTTCTACTAAAGAAGGGCAATTTTCTTTTAATAGAATACCTTTTGGCATTGCATCGACACCGGGAACATTTCAAGGACTAATGGCAAAAGTATTGAAGGATTTATGGAAAGAAGGAGTTATGGTATATTTAGATGATATTTTAATTTTTACGAAAACAATTGATGAGCATCATAATGTGTTCGGAAAAGTTCTAGAAAAGAAAATCGAAGCAAATTAAGAATTAACCCGGAAAAGTGTCAGTTATTAAAGAGTGAAGTAAAGATTTTAGGACATATAATTAACAGTCAAGGAATTCAAACAAATCAGAATAAAATTGAGGCTATTAAATGTTTTCAGAGGCCTAAGTGTTTATTAAGGAATATGCAATAAATTCAAGAGTTTTAGAAAGCATATGTGGAAAAATAGTGAAAAAATAATCTGGACCGAGAAGTAGGAGAAATGAAACTAGCGTTAACCACAGCACCAATTATCGTGTTTCCCGATTTCAAGAAACAATTTATATTAGATACAGGCACAAGCTTTGATACAATTGGAGCCGTATTATCACAAAGGTATGAACAGCGACACGAAGAGGTTATTGCATATGGATCCTATACAATGAGTACCAATGAAAGAGGATATTGTATCATACGAAAAGAACTCTTGGGCATATATTATTTCAGTCGTCACTTCAACAATTATCTATATGGTAAACGGTTTGTGTTACGCACTAATCATAAAGCAATATTGTTTATGTTAACGTCAAAGAAGCCTATAACAACACAATTTCAAACATGGATAAATTATTTGAGCAGTTTAGACATAAAAATGGAATTAAGAAAAGGTACAGATCATACAAATGCAGATATGCTGTCTAGAAATACATGCGGAACATGTGTACAATGTTTGATGGACCATGAAAATCCAAAATCAGGGCGATTGAAAACTAGATTGTTAACATTGATGACTGATAATAATAGAGAAAATGGCAAAGAGATAATACAGAGATACAAGAAATAAGAGATCAAATAAATAAAAAGAGAAATAATAAATATATGTTTAAAGGAAATATTATTTACACGAATCAAAACAAAATATGGATACCGGAAACAAAAAGATGAGAAATGATAAAGGAAACACATTTATTAGTATGCCCTGCAGGAGTAAAAAAAGTAATAAAATATATCCGAAACAATTTTGATATGGAAGATTTGCTAAATGAAATAAAAACGACTATTTCGATATGTGAAGCTTGTCAAAAATATAAGGTTCTAACCACAAAGTCAAAAGAAAAATCTCAGGTAATTCAAGCTTCAGAACCAGTGGAGAAAATATACATGAATATTTGTGGTCTATTAAGAGAAACTTTCAGAGGAGAAAAATATATTTGTGCAATAATCGATCATTACAGTAAATACATTTCATTAACTCCTATTAGTAGGCAGGATGAAAACACCATAAAGAAAGTTTAATTAAATAATTGGATATTGAAGTTTGGAGCACCTAAGGAGTTACATGTTGATTGTGGAAAGACTTTCGAAGCTAATAGTATTAAAGAACTAGCGAAGACAGCAGGAATTGAGTTGATATTTTCAAGTCTGTATCATCATAATACTAACGATGTAGTTGAAAGGCAATTTCGTACTATAAGAGATTTTATTAATGCATCACTTAAAGATGGAGTAAAAAACACTGGGGAGAATTAATACCTGATATAGAATATGTTTTAAATGCGACAGTTCAGAAAACTACTGAAGTAATTGATAGATCGCAATAGCATAGTAATAAAGAAGTAGACAGAGAAAAAATTATTCAGAGATTAGAAGCTAAAAGACAGCATGCTAAAGAAGTTGGCACAACAAGGAGTCTAGAAGTAGGGGACAAAGCTTTGGTTAAACAAGAGGTTAGAAATAAATATCACGAGAGATATGAAGGACCATATACAGTAGTAAAACGAAATCATGACAGACGAAAATGGTAGAACCATAACCAAAAATATTGAAAAGATAAGACATTTTAAAGCAGGAGGGATGTAAGGAGTTCTAAAACTCCTATATAAAAATAATTTAGTTGAAACAACTATTTGTGTTAAATGAGAATATTAAAATTTATGTTAAATTATATTAAAGTATTTTAAATTAAATTATTTATATTTGTGACCGATATTTATATCAATATTAAGAATTAACAGGCCTTATTTGTTTAAATTTTCAGATTTGGATAGAAGAATTTGAATTTAGATTTTTATAATTTAATAATAAATGTTAGAAGAAGATTTAAATTTAATTGCGTCTAACATTTACTATTGCATATTTTACTTCATATTTATTTGAAAATAAAAAATATAAAAAATGTAAAACATCGGTCAGAAAGTAATTAACAATGCGAACGAATATTTATACATTAAAGAATAAAATATAAAGCCTTTCCCGACCTATACAATATAATTTTTTTATTTGATCATTTTTAGCATTTCTCTTTTGTCATTCAATACAGAAATCTTTCATTCTGCTATCTAAAAACAAACCGAACATTTCAAAATTTGCCTTTAATTTTCACAAAAACAAACAAAAACAAACATTCACATCAACTTTTACCGATATTGAAAATGAGTTCCCTTTTTTTTCTTTTTCTTGAAAAACACAGAGAAAATTTGCAAATCAATTTCGAAAAATAACAGAACAAAAATAACAAAGAAATCTTGCGTATATAAAGCAAGAATGACGTTTTATTTATACAACCGAATGTAATGCATTTCTGGGGGGGAAACCTAAAAAGAAAAATTTGTTTTTTCAAACACAGTCAATTAGCGATTTTTGAGTTTCTACAGTTTCTGTATTTTTTCCCCCATATTTTTCATGTGAATAAACTGCCGCTTCAAAGACATGAAGAGATTTTGTTTTATCGGATAAAATTTCAAAATCAAATACAATTTATTTTTATTTAATCGAAAAATTCTTGTTTGAAAAATATGTTATTTTTTTATTGATATAAAATTTAGAGTTGTTTAAAAGTGTATTAAAATTTATATTAATTTTAAATTCAAAGTTAATTTTAAAATCGTAACAAATAAATAAAACAATAATTTATTAAAAGCAAACAGCAATATAAAATTGATTTTTATGAAAAGTTGTTTATCATACTTATAGCAGTTTCAATTTGGAAATCGTGTATGCTCTAATAAATGTCAATCCACTATTTGAGTCACTCATAGAGAGATTTTCCCAGCCTCATGGAAGTCATTAATTAAAATGGAATGATTTTTATTTAAATTATTTATTATCTTGATATTCTTTTATTTCAGGAAAAAGTTTGAAAATATTGGATTACTTCTCACTTCTTTCATTTCATCAAAAAGGCAGAATCCTAATAAAAACTTGTTAAGAAAACAAAAATGCTAAAAGGTTGATTTATCATTAACACTGACGGCACATTCTAAATGGTTGAAAGGCTTCTAACGCAAAAAGGTAATTTTATCGAATTGTTAATACATGGGAAATTATTACACTACCATCATGTAAAGGCATTCATATCCTCAAAGAAATTTGAAAAGAAGTGAAAAAAGCAATAAAGGCTATGATTTCTGTGAGTATGGCTGTAGCTAGTTATTCGTTAGCTACAGCGACTTTCTCGCATATCTATAATGACATAGAAATGACAGTGGCGTTGAGATAACATGAGCAAAACCTCGAAAATTATGGAAACTATATTAGCAATTACCATTAAACTGACCTCCGAATTCAGTATACTCACGTCAAATGAGATTAAATACATTAAAACAAATTGACTGAAGAAGTTATTTTGAATTCAGAGCAAGAGATATAATAAAATATAATAGACAACCGAGAATATATTTAAGCGTGAAGATTAAGTAAAATTATAAAAAATATATAAAAGAAATTCCATTGGAAAATCACTATTAAAAAGATTTGACACTCTTCAAAAAAAAAGCTCACTACAAAATTTATTAACCAAAAAGGTTACAAGAAAAAGTTTCAAAATTATTATTTTGTTTTTTAAACAAAAAACTTAAAAAATATCATGACATAAAATTAGTTTATTTTATTTTTTGCATTAGTATTTAGAATTTTTAATTAATCATTTAATTAATTTTTTAAATATTATAAATACATTAATTTAAACATTTTCTTGCAAACCAAAAAGTTTTATTTTCGAGTATATTATTTCTAAATTAAATGTTTGATTTTAACTGAAGATTATTTAAACATTAATTAATTTAATTAAACTATATAATCACAAAGAGTGCCTGATAATAAATTAATTTAATGAAATGTATTGAAAATGAGAATTAAATAAAAACCTATTTATGTTCATTTTATTTTCCTATATCATCGAATTGCAGTAAAAAGACTCATTATATAATTATAATAAAAAATATAGTTCTTTCCGACTTCCATTTTCGTAATTAATTTCCTGTAAATTGTAGCTTTTATTTCACAGCTTGTTAAATTTAAATTTCTTTTGAAATTTTATTTTTCAAAGTTTGCTAAATTTTGCATTAATTCAATATTTTTACTTTATTTTTATTTTAATTATATTTTATTGATTATTTTTTAATTTAATATTTAATTATTAATTTTTTTGAAATTATGTTATTGATTAATCCATTCATTTGTATTTAAATAACTGAAAAAAAAATATTGAAAATTTATTAAATTATTTTCATTCAGTAATCTTTTTCTTAAACATTGTTTAAATAAACAAACAAAAAAATAATCTAATCTCAAATGAAAATAAGTTATTTAATTTAAACTATTTTATATATTTATTAAAATAATTTAATTGCAAATTTTCGAATTAACAAATAAATATATTATTATTAAATATATATATATATATATATATATATATATATAATTTTTTAATTACATTTTTGACTTAAGTTTTGAAAAAAATTAAATTACACCCACTAAGTGTGACAAGATACTTCCTCGACTGATGATAGAGTGACCAGATTATTACATTTTATCATAAAGCGACTTGTTTCAATCCGGGTGAGATCGGGTTTCTTACATGGTGCCAATGTCAGCCAACTAAAATTGTAACAGATCTGCCATTAGGAATTCAATAACACTTGTGAAAACTCTATTTAAAAAACAGTTTTTAGCAGTTTTACGACTTATAAAAGTTATCGTAAATTTGGTACAGCAAAGATAAATGCTATGGGCAGATGATAAGTTAAAATTTATAATTTTTCAATAAATTCACATTTGTTTTGAAAACATAAAAGTATTTAACTTTAAATGAAACTTAAAGAAAACACGATCCCAAACACTCGTTTTATTATATATTTTGCCGGATTAACTATCATCACCAGGTAAAAAATACATCCAAAATAATATGGATTAAATAATATATTTTAAACAAATTATTATTTTTATTAAGTATTTAAATATTTTTTATTTTAACAATTTTTAAATTTATTTTAAAATTTATATAAATAAAATTAATTCATTTCTATAATATAAATCTCAATTTAATATCAAAAGTCAAATAATTTTAATCAAATAATACCAATAGTTTTAAATTTAAATCATTTAATAATAAAATATTTGTAATAAAAATAAATTTATAAAATAAAATTCCTTTTCAACACAACCATAATTTATCACAATATTACATAATCCAACTATTTTCAGGAATCCGTACTCATAGCATTGATTATTTAATTATCTTTTTAAATGTAATATTTCAATTATAAATTACGCTTTACAATACTTTTTCGACATTTACTATAATTCCTGTTCCAATAAGCTTTGTTCTCACATGAGAATTGACGTGTGTGGAATATGAGTGTTGAATTTTATTTTTCTCCCCCAGATTATTGTTTTGCTTTTTTATAGTAAACTCACTTAATTTATGTCGGTGCCCATAAAGTTTGTCGTTATTTCAAGTATATTATTTTATCTACATATAAATTTATTTGTTATAACTTATGACAACTGGTGTATCAATAGGCTTCCTTCTTCGCTTTATAATATTTAAAAAAATAATATTAGTTATGTTAGACGCTATAACATTCAATTCTTCTGTCATCAAATAAGTTACAAAGACTAAATAAGTCTACAATTATATTTCATTAAATCTGCTTATATAAACAAATATTTTTGGGACATTTTCCATTTATAATTTTTAATTTAAAAAAAAATATCAACAAATCATCAACATACCACATTCATACTTGAATTGCAATTTTATTAAAAATTATTTTATTTCAAAAATTAAAATTAAAATATTCATTTATTTTAAACCATTTTAATTCTAATATATTTTAAATAATTTAAGTTTCACTTTAAATTTTACAAAATTTAATCATGAAATAATTTTCATTTAATATTTAAATTTTAACTCCTCACAAGTTATATATTTTGTTTAAATCAAACTTTAATCATATTTTTATTAATTTCTTTTATATATTTTAATATTTTTTATAGATTGAAAAATAGTTACTTTATGCAAATTATAAATAATATTTCTCTAGATTTGAGGATCTAGAATTTAAGCGAAAATATTTATATATTTCTGAAGTCCACAAATTCAAAATCTTTTCCAGTTTCTTTTGAACATAAGTTCTAACGCAATACTTTGATAACCAAAGTATTTATGTAAACTTCTAAAGTCTCTTCTTTAGAGTAATTATAATGCTCAAAAAACTGACAAATTCTAAAAAATAAATCTGTATTTTATTTGAAAATAGTTTATATTCAAATTTATTAGGGTTTATATTAAATAATTTTAATATAAATTTTACTCAAAACAATTGTTTAAAACAATACCAAATAGTTTTCCTTATGTAAAAATAGTAAAATAGAGATATTGGAAGAATTTGTCTAATAAATCTATGATAATAAAAAAACTTTCTTTTCTCCTTGATTAAGGCAATAAATTATTCATAACTGTAATAAATAAAGAAGTTAGACACGAAATCAACGCATCAAAACATGAGTTATGAATGATTTACTGCATTTTCCCAATTCATTAACGCGTTATAACATGCAGAATTAATGCAAATGGCAATAATTTATATATGCAAATTTCTAATATATTATTTATAAATATAAAAGTATTTTGTTTTGAGAAAAATAAACTATTATTTACAACAAATTTAAACAAAAAGTTAATATATGTAAAGGATTTCTGTGCTATGTTGACTTTGTAAAGTAAAGAAATTAAAAAATATATATTTAATAAAAGATGTATATAATGAAATTTTGTCATCGTAATATATTCAACTTTTATATAAACGGGTTTATATTGAATCGAGCGTGACCCTACCAGTGTACACCACATAGCCGGATTAAATAGAGGGTGCAAAGAGTTCTATGTATATTTTAAAAAATAATATTAGTTATGTTAGACGCTATTTCATTCAATTCTTCCGTCATCAAATAAGGTAATAAGACTAAAAAAGTCCACAGTTATATTTCATTAAATCTGCTTAAATAAACAAATATTTTTGGGACATTTTCCTTTTATAAATTTTAATTTCAAAAAAATATCAACAAACCATCAACATACCACATTCATACTTGAATTGCAATTTTATTAAAAATTATTTTATTTCAAAAATTAAATTTAAAATATTCCTTTAAATTTTAAACCATTTTAATTCTAATATATTTTAAATAATTTAAGTTTCACTTTTAGTCAAATAAAGAGGGCCCCACCAAACCCATTTATCAATGCACTTTTTTAAATTTCTTTTATTAAAAAATAAAATAAAGTTTAAAAAAAACTAAAAATAACATATTTATAACAATTTATATTATTTTATATACATGATTGAAAACAGCAATATATATATGCTGCAGTTAAAGTCTTAACCAAATGAGGTAAACACAAACTAGTATGTGTATACGCTGACTAAAATGTGTGTTAAAATTGTTCGCAATTCATAATGAATACATACACTGTTCTACTGTATAAAAAATACTCTAGTTTTGTATGTAGTAATAAAAAATTATTTAAAGCTCATTTAATTAAAATTTAGTTTTGTTTTAATATCTTTAATTTAACTCAAACATCAATTTTTATTTATTGATTTTTCCAAAAGAAACTTTCATAATTACTGCCTGTAATAATCTTCCTTTACTTAGAAGGACAAATATGAACGACATAGAACGGGGAACTGTTCAAAGTTAACTTCATAACATTCAATTTAGCATTATATCCAAACCAAATTTAATTCTAAACATTGAAATAAATCTATAGAAATCTTTTTCACATTTAATAATCCAAAAGTAGAAAAAATCAAGATTTTCTTGTCATATACAATTTTTTTAAACAATAAAATAATTTTATTTAATTTTAAACCGTATTTATTTTCAAGCCGAATAATTCTTTAATTATTATTTATCATTCTATCAATGATATTAAAACACATTTTATATGCTTTTTTTCTATTTATTTACAGTTTTCTTCATATTTAAATTTTAAGTTTTCTATTTGCCCCTAATTTTCCACCTTTATTTGACAATTTTTAATGTGCTTTTTATTTGAATTTATTGTAAGTATAATTAGGAAGTAATAGAATCTACAGCAAAAAATTAAATTTTTGATTTTTTGAAGTAATTTTTAAGAGATAAACTACTTGTAGAGGTTTAAAGGAAAGATATGAAGTGAAAGAAACATCTTGTTTAATAATGTTGGGCAAATCCGATTTCCACTGACAAAATTTTATACAAACTAAAATAAAATGAAAAAAGTTAAACATTTATTTGGACATTTTTCTTGGAGTTTGCATGCAAATCTTTACTAACACGATTTAAATGAACTTTTTTCAAATAACACAAATTTCTAAATTTAAAAATCGAATTTATTACAAATGAAAAAAAAATTTTTAATTTTATTTATTGTGTAAATGTTTTTAAAAATTTTTCACTAAAAATCTTTAATCAAATGTAGCATTTATCCACACAACCAATCAGAACGATGATCGAATTGATTCTTATAGCCAATCAAATCAATTAATTTCTCAATACAATCAATTGAATTTAAACAACATTTTTCAAAGTTAATTTTGTAAATAATTTCTTTCAATAAATCTTGTAAGTATTTTTAATTATATAATTATATAATTTTTGAAATAAAATTATTTGCATTTTAAAAATAATTAAAATTATTTATTACTTCTCTCAATATAATATTAATAATAATAAAAAAAATATTAATAATAATAATAAAAATAATATTAAAAATAATAATAATAATTAATTAATTATGAATTTTCTTTAAAATATATTTTTTAAAGATCATCGAATCTATTTTAATAATTAAATTAAATAGTCTTTCAAGCAAATATGGCGTCGATGGAGCATGTCAATGAGAACATATGCAATTCTCAAAGACATACGGGTTATAATTATAAATTCATTTTAATAAATTTTTAATAAATCCTCATGCAACCTCAAAGTGACAGAAATATGTAACTAAAGGTCAGTTTAACATTAAAAGTCGCATGGAGACAGCTATAAATTTAATTGTCTTTTTTGATTCTTAATAAATAAATTGAAATAGCACTCAAATTTATGAGACCTCACTAGTTATTAATTTACGAATTAAAAATATTTAATAAACAATTTTTACAACTGTATTTTTATTTTTACATTTGAGCTGTCGTAAAAATGTTTAAATTATTTTTATACATTAAATGGTGAAAATTATAACAATTATAATGATTTAACAATTATTTGAAAAGTCTTTAATTTCCATCAATTAATTTCCATTAATTAAAACAAATCCGAAAATAAGTGTTGAGTAAAAATTATTTGATCTTAAGTCAGAATAAATAAAGAAATTAAATTATTAAATTATTATTATTAAAAAATTAAATTATTATTATTATTATTATATTATTATTATATTATATTATTATTATTATTATTATTATTATTATCATTATTATTATTATTAATGATATGATTTAATAATTGTTTGTAATAATCGCGTCAGGTGGGGATGAAGTTCAAAACCTCGCAGTATAAACTGCTCGAATTCTTACGCTTCCCCGACAGTAGATTATATTTTAGGATTTTTCTTTCATTTTTTGATATAATTAATAATAATAATTAATTATATAATTGAAATGTCTTTCATTTTAGATTTTTCAGAATGTTCATCGAATTGGATATTTTAATAATATTTTCCATTAAACTTGTCATAACTCTCAATGTTGAATTTTCAGTGGATGAAAACTGCCGAATCGGCCATGTTGTCGGAAATGTATATTCTAAGCTAAATCAGTTGCCAAACAGTTCAAGAAGCAGCCTAATGAAAGCAAATGAAAAAGACAGCTATTTCTCTTTGAACAGGACCAGTGGAGATTTAATTGTCAAATCCTTTCTTGATCGAGAAACGATATGCGAAAATACGAAGGAAACATGTTCAATGAAGTTATACCTGGACCAAGATACCCACGCCATCCAAATCGTGATTGAAATAAACGACATCAATGATAATGTTCCTGTGTTTCAAACAACTCAGAAAGTGATAAATATTCAGGAAAATATTCCAATAGGAACGACATATCCGTTGCCCGTTGCTCAAGATAAGGACAGTTATAAGTACGGAGTGAAAACGTATTACATTGCCAGATGCCAAGGAATTGATCAAGAAAACCAAGTGAAAACCATTGGAAACAATTTTCAATTCTTTCAAATCAAAAACCCTAAAAGTAAACAGGAAGAGATTTACCCTTCTTTGGAGATTATTAAAAACATTGATAGAGAAGAATTTGTTTCCTTTGTATTTATTCTGATCGCTGCTGATTTTGGTAACCAAACCGGATCCTGTACCGTCACCGTATTGGTCACAGATGTCAATGACAATGCTCCAGAATGGACTAAAGACAACTATAAAGTCAACATTCAAGAATGTCAATCCGAAGGCGACATCCTCGAACTGATCGCGAATGATCGCGATGATCCGAACACAAAAAACGGATTGGTCAGCTACCAATTGAGCGATAGAACAGAAGACCGAAAAATCGTGTCGCAAATCTTTTACATCAACGGAAACAAACTCCATTTAACCAACAATCGGATTTCCGGATTGATAAATAGAAACAATATCAGAATTTATATAACGGCCACTGATGGAAACGGTCGAATGAATGAAACATCAGTCGACATAGCGATTGAAGACTGCAACGATCATCCGCCAGTTATTTCCATTGCTAATAGGTTTGGAAAGGTTCTCGAGAATCAAAAACAGAAAATAATTCTAACAACCGTCCAAGTGAAAGACGAAGATAAAGGTCGAAATGGAATGTTTGAGTGTAGTCTCAATGATTCGGGAAAATTGAATTTGAAAAATATAAGATTTGATGATAATTTTGCAATTTATAAGATTGAAACGTATCCTGATACGTCATTTGATAGGGAGAAAATCAGCGTTTATACTGTGGAAATCAAATGCGTCGATCAAGGAAACCCGGCAATGAGTAGCATGCAAAAGTTTTCAATAAATATCATTGACGTGAACGATAACGCACCAAGATTTGTTAATAAAATCAAAATGTTTCATGTTGTGGAAAACAACCCCATCGGTTCGACAGTTGGCCAAGTGCGGGCCATGGATTTGGATAGCAGCAACAACGGTCATATTGTGTATTCGATTCTCAACAGCAATGACAACTTTGCTATTAGTATTTATGGAGAAATCCAGTCGAAAATCAAATTTGATAGAGAAAAAACGGATTCGTATGAGTTTGTTGTTACGGCAAGAGACAACGGAGAACCCCAGCTCAATGATTCAATGGTGGTGAAAGTAAAGATCCAAGATATCAATGATTGTACACCGGTATTTGAAAAAGACTATTTTTTCAGGATTACCGAAAGTTATGGAGAATCAATTAAAAATGAAAGACTCGAGCAAATTAAAGCCACCGACAAAGATCTCGGTCAAAATGGAACTGTGAAATATCGCTTGATAGATGTAAAACCCATCGGAATACCCGGAAATTCAAAACTCAAAGCCGAATTACGAAACCTGATTAAAGTGAGCTTCGATGGCGCGATTTCCATTTATGGGAATTTAGATCGAGAAGAAATCTCTTCAATTCAATTGCTCGTCCAAGCTTTCGACGACGGATATCCGAGTTTGTCCACAACGACAACAATTATTATAGAAGTCCTAGATCTGAATGACAATGCTCCAGTATTTTTGTTTCCAAGTAACAATATGAATTTTGTCAATGTCAGTGTTGAATGGGAAATCGGGAAAACGATTTGTACCGTTAAAACAAAAGATCTCGACCAAGGAATAAATGGCACAATTACACATTCGTTAATCAATTCAAACAAGCGCGAAAATTTCCCGTTTAAAATTCAATCCGAAGGTGAAATAATAATCGCCCATAGTATGAAAGAATTCAGCAATTTTCGAAGCCTACCTGACAGATTAATTATTAAAGCATCGGATCTTGGTCAGAATCCAAAGAACAATATTGCCACTCTCTATATTCGCTATATCCATTCTTTGACTAATTCGAATCCGACTTCAATAGGGAAAAAGTCTCACAGCTCCGACAATAACAATTTTGGTTTTCGATTAAAAAATGACAACAAAAATCCCATTTCAACTAAAAATTTCAATCCAAATTTATCAGATAGTATGATGGTCCTTTATTCTCTTGCTGCCATTTTGTTTTTTATATTCCTCATTGTCCTATTTGTGCTGGTCTTCATCTACTGGTCCAAACATTACTCTGTGAATGACAGTAAGTCATTTTGATTTTACATGAATTTTCTTTCAAGGCTTTTTAATTTTAATTTTCGCCTTTGCTCAAAAAATTAAACAAAGAATAAGAGTTAGAGTCAGACATGGTTGTAGAGTAGGGTTGCTATACGTCACGGTACACCCGGTTGATTTAAAATTTACGAATAAATATATTTTTTTAAACATGAAAGTAAAAAATAACGAAATGTTCTCGAGGGAAGCGGGTACGGGCCAGCTAGTATCTAGTATTGATATGCGCTTGTTGCAAAACTGACAATCGAAGCAGCACCTCCTCCCTCTCCAATCCCCTTACACCAGTTATCAGATTATCAGTTATTTACATATTTCTTAATTAAGACCATTTTCTACATGATATTAATTTGAGTCTACTATTTATAAAAGAAATTCTAACGCCCATGACAAATGTATGATTGTCGATAAAAGTTGGGGGGGGGGGTGAAGCGTAACGAGAAGGAGGGGAGATTTTCCCGGTGTGTAGTCCGAGAATTATGGAAACCCTATTCTAGAGCGATAAGTTAAACGCAATGATTGGATCGAGCCCTTATCAAATCATCGAAGGGTTGACAGAAAATCTCTGATGTGATTGGTTATTCAAAAACATTTACCGTACATTGAGATGTAATATATAAAAGTTACAGTTGGTATCAAATAAAAAAAACCAAACGGTAACCACTTACAAACAAAATTTATGTATTCTTTAACATATTAATTTACTTTACTGTTATTTATTTCAGCACTTCAAAGGTTTAAAAAAAGTATTAAAATCTATATAATGTCTAGAAAAAAAGCGTATTTCTAACTTTTACCTAAAGAAAATAGAAAAGTTAATTTGTCAATGTAAAAAAATATTTTGAAATTTTTAGAAATGATTTTAAATTTTTATAATTAAATAAACCGCCACACAAACACTCATTTTACAATATATTTCAACAGATTCACTCTCAGCGTCAGTTAAAAAACCAACCAAAATAATATATGGATTTAATTTAGTTTTTATGAACAAGTTATTAATTTTTAAATATTTTATTATGGTTTTTTTAAAATATTTACATTAACTTCAAAATTTATTTTGAACTCAAAATAAATTTAATAATATAATAATTCTTAATTAATATTATAAAAATTAAATTTAAATCACTCAAGCAATCACTATTATATTTTACCTATACTAAATAATATATTATAAAAATAAAATTAAAAATTTTAATTTTAAACACAAGCAACATCATTTTAACATCCCAATTTTTCATAATCATACTATTAAAAAACATTCTTACTCAAAGCTTTTTGTACGTTAACCTTATAAACAATGCTTCAAACAAAACACGTTTCTAATAATTGTTAACACTTTTAATAATATTTTAAAATCAGACAGACCTGTTTTACTCACACAGTCTCTATTTTGCTCATTAATATTGACAATGTTCAAGAAATTGAGTTAAGAGATGAAGAAATTTCTCAAATGTACCTGACATTACAATCCTTACATGTAAATTGATAAATGAGGATTGGACCACAATGCAATCGAAGTTTTTGACTTAATAATCTAAATTTCCAACTTACTTATCTTTCTTATAATTTGTAAAACCTTCCTAGTATTGTAATACAAAGATAAATTTAGACTCATCATTCCTACATACACTATTGATATTATGTCAAAAATTGATTTACACCCATTAGTCAAATTATAACTAGACATTCTCAAACATGGATCCTTAGGATTCTTAATCAATTTTCCAGCAGTCTCTTATATCAACAATAGTAAAAATGATTTTTAATTATTATTGATGAATTTTTCACAATAGCTCAACCAATTTTTAAACACCTTTTACTAAATTTTCAAAATTAAAAGATAAAAGCCATAAATAAATCATTTAATCATATTTCACTAATACTTTCATTCACAAAAACTTTCCACAGAACCATAAAGACCAGTTTAAGTTAGTTTTTTATAAATCTCTGTATCACAGTGTTTATCTTTGCGCTGAATTAATATATCCAAGAACACAAAAAGTCCAATTCCTTTCTTTTGAAAGAACTATACATATTTTAAGCCTTTCAAATATTGTCACAGCACAAACATAATTTTTAAACAAATAATTAAATAAATATAAATTAAATCAATATTATTTTGGTTTGTTTTTTGTCTGATGATGATAGTGAGTTTGTCGAAATAAATTGTAAAACGTGTGTTTGAATCAAGCTATGTTTTAATTAAATAAACTCACTTATTTTTATAATTAATTTTATTTTTAAAAATTCACATAATATATTTATATATTTCTTTTAATAGTATTATTTATTTTACGAAAAGGATATAATATAATTTATTTAACTCGATTCCTAAAATAAAAATCAAATTTAATTTCAATTATTTATTTTCCAATCGCCATTGGTTAGCCGGAGCCTAATTAAAACAACAATTAAATTATTCACAAACCCATGTTAACAAAAATGAGAAAGAAAATCCTTCATTTATTACTGTCTTCGGATCAGTTTTTTGTAAAAAGTAATGCTGAGATTCATGGAAATTTTGTGGAATTATTCTGCCATTTAATTTTCAATTAATCTCGCACTGGAGATCACTTACCAAATAATGACTGAAATTAGAGAAAAAAGGATAATGACAATTATTCACACAATTTATATGTCATTTATGAAGATTTTATGCCAAGTGTTTCAAAACTTTCATTGCAAATTGGCATTTAAATTTTCGGATTCAAAAAATATGTAATAAAATTCATTTAACAATAAATAATAATTAATACACAAAATATTTTTTTAAAAATTAAAATAAGAATTAAAACAAATTTGAGAACTTTTAAACATCATAATATATATTATTATAAGTTTTCAACCCAATTATTATTATAATAAATGGAAAGTAGTTTATTAAATATTATAATATAATTTTTATATTATAAAATGTATAAAACTGTATTATCTAATGACAAATGCGTTACATACAAATCTTATGAAAAAAATAACATTATCATAATTTTTAATTAATTAATTATTATTTTTGCTTTGTTTAGTATACAAAAATAATAAAAATATTTTTTTTCTCAATAAACTTTTCCTATATCCGTTTTTATGACAATTTTGAATGATGAATGTATTTTAACTTTCATTTTGTTTGTTTATGTCCATTTCGACATAAAATTTAGATATTTATGATTGTATAAATATTCACAAAATCAAAAATATTAGAGACAATGATTTTGAAATTAAAATTAGACAATAATAAAAATCTAGGATTTTTAAAATGAAAAAATAATAATAAAATCTATAAATAAAAATTATTATTATAAAATAGCTTGACAATATTTTAATGTTAATTGAGATGTTATTATTATTATTATCATTATTATTATTAATCATTTATTTTAAATTTTATTATATTTATAATTATTCATTATTATTATTTTAATAGAGTTTGGTCATAAAAATTAAGTTAAAAAAATCATTCTCTATGTTAAAGCTTAATATTGCTTACTATTGAAATTAATTAAAAGTAAAAATTAAAAAAACAATAAAATAGTAATTAAACTAAGAGATGAGAATAACTATGAATTAGATTTGAAAATAAAACAAAATTATTATGTGAATTTATTATAGAAAATAATGACTATAACATCCATATGTAACCCACTTTCTCATATATACCTGATCAAACACCATTTCCGAATTCAATTTGCTATAAGTAGGTAATTATGTACACTACCGGCTTTTACTTATTCGATGGAGACTAGAGATTGTAGTTGTTAGACTAATAACGTATTTAAAACCTTGATTTGTTGATTATTTTAACAATTTATGACAAAAAAATATCTTTTAAATTGTCTGGTTCGAATTTTAAATTGAACTATTGGGATATGAATATATGACGTCATTACCTAAATCAACCCCCCCCCTTTACTAGATGGTCTGGATCCGATCCTGTATAGTGATATGAATTACCGATAATAAAATTAATTCAATTTAAAAATATAAATCTAATATTACTTTTATCATTGACACGTGTCATCTCTAAAGAAAAATATCTAATAATAATAAAAAAAAATAAAAAACCATTGAAAAATTTTATAACTTTTTGAATCTGTATTTGACAAAATCTTCCCTTGAGAATGTTCTTATTTGAATTTATTTCAACTAGAATATTTTTATAATATTTTAAATATGCAGTTATTTAAATTTTTAAAAACCCAAATAAAACTTCTTTTAGTTTATAAATAAGTCATTGCTAATCACTTAACGTACACGCTCGACTCTGACACGAGCGGCGTAATATTATTTCAAAGCCGATGTCAGTCATAACCAACAATGACAATGATGTGTTGATCGGCTGGATCAACACCTTCTTGACTACCTAACGACAAGAAAAAGAGGGAAGAAATATTATAAAAAGGTAAAGTCAAAATAAATTTGTAAGTTAAGTGGTTAAAACAGCTCAATGATTTAGCAAATCAAATAAATCCCCATAGAAACAATACAACACACAAGCATTTTAAAATATTTTAGATTTATTTTATATTAAGTTTCACACCTTTTCATAATTAATTAAAATATATTTCCTTATTTACTATTTGTTTGATTGGGAAGCAGTCTGGTCCGAATCAGAATCCATTAATTTATTCAGACCTTTCTTGTTATCTCTTGCAGCACTACCAGACAATTCAAGTAAATCAGCAGCTAAGTATTCCAAAACTACTGCTAAATAAACTGCTTCTACAGCTCAAACACATTCAGCAAAATTTCCCTTTCGCAACTACCTGTGAATTCGACAGACAGGAAAATGAAGATCAGCTCTTGAACTACGAATTCTGCTTTGGGATTTATTTATTTTTCCAGCTTTACTTTTCGTAGACATCTCAAATGACTTTAAGTTTTGCACTGAAATCGAGGATTTGATAGAACAAGCCCGAGAAGCCTTATACAATGCGCTCCTGAACACCTCATCATTTGACTGGAAGATAGGATACCATAATTCGGTTAAATTATGTTCACAAAACTCCATCAAAGTCGACAATTGCATAATTTTAAAAACATTTTGCAATGATGATGTTTTCGTTAATACCTTTTCATTTGAAGAGTAACAATTAAAAATGAGCATGAGCAGAAATTTCGACATAATTTCCGATTCTGTTTTTGTAAGCGATGACATTATTTCGAACTGGAAAAGAATTTTGGAACTATTTACCGCGGCACAGAATAATCCACAATATACATAAAATAATCCACTTTCAGATAATTCAAGGTTTCCTTCACATAAATTTGAACAGTACTCAATACGAATTTCATCGTCGTTTATATTTACATTTAAAGAAATTCCGTTTTGGCGTATATTAAAGGGCTTCTAAATATTTTCGTTAATAAATTAATCAGGGACATCATCAACAGGCGTTTAGTAGACTTCTCTGCTTCAGAAGTTTCTACCGAAACAACTGAAACAATATTTCTATTTTTATTGAAAAAAACTCTCCTTTCATTTACTCTATTTGATTCATTTTTAATATTTATGAGATCATAATCAAAATTAAAACCAGTTGCGAAACGTTTATTATTTTTAAAATCTAACATTTTCAAAAAACCTTTTACGTATTACAAATATTTAAACATCCATTTTATTTACTAAACAAATTAAAATCACATACAAAAACATAAATCTTTTTTACAAACACACATTATTAGAAATCGGGGCCAAATTATTATTTTTCATTTAATTTTAGTGAATTTTCATTGTAAGATCCTCTACAATTTATTTTAATTTACTTTTAACATAATTTAATTTAACTTAATTTATATGATGCATATCCACTATTATTAGTAATCAAAACTGCATCATTCAATAACCATCAAAATGAGATAAATTATAATGTAAACAATGATTATCTTTTTAGGTGTAATTTATACTGAATTGTGAATTAAATATTTTTTTGCTAGATTCCAAAAAAAATAAATAATGTTTTGAAAGAATAATAACTAGTTGGTGATTTTTCCTTTTATGAAACTTTTTATTCGCGTCGTTTTTGCCGCGCTTTTATTGGTGGATAACCCGTTTATTTATAATTTATCGTTGTGACAAGTGATCCCACTATAAAATAACAACTGGACTATGTATCACAATATTTAAGTTAACCCGAAATATATGAGTGAGATTTAAGCTGCAATCTTTCCTGTAATTTATATGGATATTATAATACCTGATTAGTGAAATAACTAGATTTGAGAAAAATATAGTTCGGAACTCAAAGGATTTGATTTTTTGAGTTATTACAAGATAAATGACATTTTAATATCGAAAATGAGAATGTCGTTGAGGAATATATTATTTTTATTTAAACAATTGTCAGTTATTATTACAATAGATTTAATAAGTCTCATTTGCTAGAATTTTAATTTTTTTTCTTTACTTTTATATTAGAAATAAATTTAATATAAAAACAAAAGGTTTAATAAAATTCCAAATAAAGTACAGTAAATATTTTCAACTATTATTATTTATTTGAAAATAATCTCCATGTTTTAGATTTTGGACAAAGTAAGAAATTAATTTATTGTGTTCTTTTGTTTTGATTTTGGACGTTCTTGTAGTGTTAAATTTTATGGTTAGAAATTATTTGTTAATATTTATATAAAAAAAAATTAAATATTTATATATTTCTGGAGCTCAATTCCTCCATAACTATTTAGGCGATGGCAGACAATGAAATAGCAGAGTCTCATTCATGCATTATATTTATAAACATTTTTTATAAATAATTATGTAAAATAATCACATAATGATTCTCAAAGTTATTGAAAACTCGTAAACAATTTAGGACGTCTCCATATATAAAAAAACATTAATATAAGAACTTTAAAGCAATTTCTCAGTTATTCAAGTTGCTTTGTATTTATATGCTCTTTCAATGAATCATTTGACAACAATTTGCTAACCCAATTCTTAATGACACTTGACAGTCTTGAAATGTCTGATACAATAATAATATTATTTCATATACTTCAAATTCTTAATAATCAGTCGGTAGATTATGGTTTAATACAACATTTAACAAGAGGAAAGTAACATAATAATACTAATAATAATAATAATAATAATAATAATAATAATAATAATAATAATAATAATAATAATAATAAATAATAAATATAAATAATAATAATAATAATAATAATAATAATAATAAATTAAAAAGCACGGTAATGATTTAATTACAAGAAAGCGCCATTCAAACACACGCAATACGATATGTTTAGACGGATTCACTGACATCAATCGGTGAAAACCAACCGAAAAGATAATGTAGATTTTAATTTACAATTGTTGATAAGTTCATTGTATGTTATTTGCTTTTAAAACTACTATAATATAAAATTTAATTAACAAGTAAAATAAGATTTTAAAAGTTAATTTAAATAATTTAAAATTTTTAAAGATATTAAAATATTTTCAAAATATATAAATTTGTTTGAATATGTAAAAACAAATTCCATATTATCCTTTGGTTGGTGACCTACTTGATGATGACATTAAAACGTGTGTTTGAATGGTGATTACAACAATAATAGTAATAATAATAAAAATAAAAATAATTAATTATTATATTAAAAAATAAAAATGAATTATATTTTCAACACGAAATTAATTTGAAAAATAATTAGGATTACAAAATTTTCAAATTGTGAAATATATAAAATTAATTACATTGAACAGAAGGTGAGTTCTATAATAGAAAATGAGCAAAACATTTAAGCCATTATATTCATCATAAAAATAATTTTTAGCACGATTCAGCCTCAAATTAATAAAACGAAATAAAATAGAAAGATAATTAAATTTTTAATTCTCTGCAAAATCGTATCTTGATTTGCCTTATATAATTCCTGTTAATGAAAATGAATTTTTGTTTTGTTATACTCTCAATAAAGAGGATAATTATGAAGGTGATTTTGATAATCGCAAAGGAATGTTTGAGAATAATATTAAAACAAAATTCTAATTATATTATAGATGAGTATTTT
The DNA here is from genome assembly GCA_022537955.1 of Schmidtea mediterranea. Lineage (NCBI taxonomy): Eukaryota > Metazoa > Platyhelminthes > Tricladida > Dugesiidae > Schmidtea > Schmidtea mediterranea. Next base: position 9,976,557 of record CM039679.1, on the reverse strand, counting down.
GATATTTATAATTATTATTTATATAACCCCAAATAGAGACGCTCAGTTGATCAGTGAATTCCTTCAGTCCTCACTACTCATAATCTTTAATTATCATAATTAAAAAAAACTGAATTTAATCTCTTTGATACAATTTTATATTTTATTTTAGAAATAAAAACAATATATTCTATTTATAATTTTAATTAGTTTTTGCTTTTATTATTATTATTATTATTATTATTATTAAATGAATCATAAAACTATACTAGATTAAATTGATTAATCTTTTATTTTTTAAAAATTATTTTATTAAATTTTATAAAATCGAAATTTTAACAAAAATCATGCAGCACAAAATTGCGTTTACTAATATCAATCATTTCATTTAGTTGACTGTGATCAAGAACTTGAGAACGGAAATGACGGGAAATCAATCAAATGTATGTGGCATATTTAAAATTTATTCTAATTAGTTTCAAGTCTGGTTAAGCTCGTGAAACGTTCAATAATAAATCTGTGACACTGTTTTGTCCATGTTTTGATCTTGTATATCATTTAACTTGTAACGGATGTAATTACACATACATTGGAGAGACTGTTCGTGACATATGTATATGAGTTCTGGAGCATACCTGATCGCCATTCAAAAAAGTGTTATCTAAAACTTTGATAATATAATCATTTAACCGAAAAATCAACATTTTGAGAGTGTTATCATAATAATATTAGAATTTATATTTTATTTCATTTCCACAAATATAATAGACCTATAAGTATAATAGTTGTTATTGAATTTGTTTAGTTCCATGAGAACTATGAAATTAATATGAATTTTTCCTCGCAAAATTTGTTTAAGAAAACATTATCAACAGTGTAAGTAATTTAAAATAAAAACTAAACACTTTAAGAACTTAAAGACTTTTAAGACCCCATTTTTATAAATCCAAATAAAAAAGAAAAAATTTATAAACTTTATTTCACTCACATTTTGAACATCAAATCTTTGAATTGGTTATCAAAATGCAAATAGCAAATAAAAATTATGAATCAAATAAATATTTTTTGTTTTAATTGTACAAGTCCAGAATTACACTTTCTCAGTGTAAAATATTTTAACGGGTTTCATCATAAATATTTAAAATTTTATTTTTGTAATTAATTAATTTCCAAGAAAAAATAATTAATTAATAATTAAAATTTTTATAAAACAGTGCTTCTAAAATCTGATTGCTTTCAATGGACAAATAATAAGTATAAAAGAAACAAATAATTTTGTCACAATTTCCAAAAACCACCGGAAAGGCTCTGTTGATACTCAACTCAACACAGAAAACTCATAAAATAGTTATTAAAATGCTCATAAAGTATTTCATTTTATCATTAATAATAATAATAACATGCTGAACAAATTGTAATACATAAGAAAACATCTGTTTTATGAATATTTTTAATTACCACATTAAATTTGGTGAATCATAAAATTATTTTTTGTTTCTGTTTATTCATTGAAAATTTAATAATAATAATAATAATAATAATAATAATAATAATAATAATAATAATAATAATAATAATAATAATAATAATAATAATAAAAATAATAATAATAATAATAATAATAATAATAATAATAATAATAATAATAATAATAATAATAATATAATAATAATAATAATAATAATAATAAAATAATAATAATAATAATAATAATAATAATAATAATAATAATAATAAATAATAATAATAATAAAAATAAAAATATTAATAAAATAATAATGATAAAATAATAATAATATTAATAATAAAAAAATAATAAAAAATTAAATAATAAATATTAAATAATAAAAATTAAATAATATAAATAAAAATAAAAATAATAATAATAATGAATAACTTTGTATAGTAGACGTCATTCAATGTTGTAATTAGGCGTTGAAGCTGGACCGTCCATCATAAATCTTTACAAATGTTTAATATATATACATAATAGCCTTGACTTGGAGAAACATATGCAAATTAAAACAATAAAATATTTATTGAAAATTAAAATCCAGAACGTTTATAAATAGTCTCCGACCGCTATTTCTATTTAAATTAGGGAAAATAAGAAAAAAAACTTTCCTCCGATAATAGTTGCATAATCCTTAGAATGTTATCTTTTCTCGTTGGCAATTAAAATGATGTGTTAAAACTGGGAAACACAAACAATCTCCTATCGAAACAGAGAATCGTATTTCCTAATTATCCTTAATTGATATCTGCGATGGGGATCTGAACTACCAGTTGTTCTGATTAATTATATTCCGGATAATTGATGGAGTCAAGGATGCTGACCATGGAAAAAGTGTGCAAATCATCCCGTATCCAATTTAGAAATTTTATTTATTTTTACATAAATGTCGCCATTGTAATTGATGTCCTATCATTATAACAGCTATTCTTTTTTACGGCATTAAACTCATTAATTTTTGTTTAAAATGAACTCACTTTCTCCCTATAATTATTATTTAAATAACAATTTAAACAATTAATAATAACATTGATATTAAATTTTATATTGTAATGTTTGTTTATTTGCAGGATATTCTAAGAAAATCTACAAAGCAGGAAATGTTCAACTAGATTTAGACACAAATCTAAAGGAAGTCAGTAATATTTATGTGTTATAAATATATAATTATTAAAAAAAAATCTTTAAAAAAAATCTTCTCTACATATATTTTCAGAGTTTGTGTGTGTGTGTGTCCCAATGCGCGGTTTCAATTTACATCCAAATTTCACCAAATTTAGCAAAGACTTTTCTAGTGCAAAATCCAATCCTACTGAAAAAAAAATAAACCCACTTTTGAAATGAATAAGGTTTATTGTCACCGTTATACGTTTTAAAAAGCACTTCAGTATATATTAACATACATACTAGCAAAGAAAACAGTTACATCAGCGGTTACGTTAAAATATAGCTAATTAAAAATAGTTCCATTAAAACAAATTTTAAATATTTCTAAATTTCTGAATCCTGTGTTGATTAGCTATTTTGAAATATAATTATAATGAAAAAAATAAAATCTGTTAAATACATTCTAAAAAATCTTCATTTTTGCATTTTTAATTTAACAAAAAAAGTTGTATTTTTCTAATAAAATGTTTTTATTTTTAATTACACTTTAATTGGTTTATTTAATATTTACAAGAATATAATTATTTAGATGAAAAATGTTACAAAATCCATTAGAAGTAATCGAGATTGTGAAACATCTGGAAACGAAGATGCTTCGGCAGGTAAATTTTAATAATTTTTATAAATTATTAATATTTTATACACACACATATATACATATGTGTGTGTGTGTAAACGACAATACAAAAACCCTTTTACAATATATTTCGACCAATTCATCAATAGAAACAAAATAACTATTTGGATATTAAATTACACCTAATTCTGTTTTTACACGAATTATTTTTACACGAATTTGAAATAACACGAGTAAATACGAAAAAATATTTCTATTTTTACACGACATAATTTGAAATAACACGAATACAAAAAAAACAAAATTACTTTTTTTACATGAATTATTGGATTTAACACGTTTTTTTTCAATGAATTTTTTTAAAGTAAAAAGAGAGCAACTCACCACGATGACAGTCAACTCACCACGCTAAAATAGCTTGAACTTTACTAGAACAATTTTGTACAAGTAAATTTCAAGCAAGTAAATTTCAAGCATCAGCTGTTTTGTTTTGTTTGTTTTCTTATGGTTGTACTTTATGTTATTTAAGTTTTTTGGCAATGAATTTCTGGTATTATTTTTTTTATGAAATCTAAATTTTAATTTATTTTATTATAATTTAGTTTATTTAATAAATTAAAACGAAAATAAATTCTTAAAATAACTACAACAATATTTTTTTTATATTATTTAGTCTAATTTTAACTTATTTTTTGAGGTCTAGAACCAATCTATTATTTTTGTACTTGGCCAGTATCTTTTTTTACACGATTTTTTTTTACACGAATTTCTCGGGAACCATTCTATCGTGTAAAAACAGAATTAGGTGTACTTATTTGAACCAATAATCAAAATATTTTAAATCTATCGAAATATATTGTAGTATAATATATGCTTGATTGGGGTTTTCATATATTTATATCGGTGTCATGTTTATGATATATATATATAATCAAAGAAAGAAGGCAAAGTTTTAATAATTGAACAACGCTAACTATTTTGTATAACACCTCGCTAGATATTTCGACCGGTTACTAGCCTTCTTAAGGCTAGAAATCACATTAACAATAGCTACATGAAAATAAGAATATTTTAATAAATTAACCAATAATAATCGCAATCAAATCGAATAAAAAAATTAAATTATAATAAACTTTTAAAATAAACTTTTAAATAAATTTTTAGACAACAAAAAAATTGTCATTCTTTTAAAAAACGTTTTTATAAAACAATAACGTTTTAAAAACTAAATTTTAAATTCTTTTTATAACAAAATTTTTTAACATACCACAAAATTATACTACACACATAATTTACCCAAATCACAATCAATTAAAATGCCTGTAGACTAATCACTTTGAACATTAATTATAGGACTTAAAGATTTTATCAACAAGTTACTCTTTCTCAATAATTACTCAGATTTTTCGCACTTTTATTGAAATAAGTAAAATTAAGTAAAAGAATTATTAATTAACAGTTTTGGGCAGCAGTTTAAAGAGGAATTGAGTATTTTTTCGTAATTTATTTGAATGTAACTTGTCTAAAGAAGCGAGGAAATAGAGTTGTTTTGAGTTAACATGTTCTAAGGGTTTCCCCAAAGTCACCTAATGAAATAGACAAACATTCAATCGGAATGTACATGAGTTTATCTATACCATTTTCGATAGATAAATTAGAAGAATGAGTGAACTCCAAGATTAAACTTGAACTGACACCGAGTGAACTTGTTAAAGGCGAATGGTGTAAAATTATATGAAGAAAACCTTTTGAATGTATAAAAGGAAAAATCCTTGTTTAAACCCTGTGCACTTTACGAGTTTCTAAGAGGAAACAATTTATAGACATAATCTATAGACATAACGAAAATAACTTTTTTTTATTTATTTACTTATTTCTAAAGGACTCATAAGTTATTATTTAATATAGCAATTTATATTTTTAATAAAAATTTTGGATATTTAATTTTCTTTTAATTGACAAATTAATGTTTTGTTTTAGTTTTCAAAATGATAACTTCCACATTTTTTTCTATGTGAAATTTGTTTTAATATTAAAATATATGTAGTCTAAAAATTATTATATATTTGTCAATATTGATTTCTATTTATTCCTCTCCCCCAATTTAGGCAGTGTGACATAACACCAGTCGGGATAATTGAATTCAATGTGAATATTGAATTACCATTTGTTGGGGAAAATTAGCAGAAAAATATTTTCACCGAAAATTAAAATTTATATGAACTTTTTTTTATGTATTTGTATGACTATTTTCAATAATAATAATAATAATAATAATAATAAAATAATAATAATTATTATTATTATGAAAACATAATCCCATAAAATTGGCAGAAGAACTAAATTAAAGAGAACACCAATCCAAAATATATAGTCAGCTACAATATATTTCGACTAAATAACAGTCATCGTCAGGTAGTACTGAACTTTAAACTATTTAGAATAAACAATAGTTATTTAAACAAATTTCTGCTTTTAAATTATCAAAACATTTTATCAAAAATTGAAATTTTGATTTTTTTTAAAATCACATATTCGGCAAAATGTTAAAAAAAATTAATTTTTAAATTTTACAAAACCGAGACTTTAACAAAATTTAAATAAAATTTTCAGCCAAATATTTAAAAAATGTTACCAATAATCAAAAAATTGCGCTTACTAATATCAATTAATTCCATTAGTCGAATGTGATCAAAAACTTGAGAGCGGAAATGACGGGCAGTCATTCCAATGTATGTGGCATTACACCCATGACATATATAATTGAAAACAAGATCCAAACAAAATTAAGTAGGACTTGAAATCTACCAATAAACACAAAATTCAGACAACAATTGTGTTCACTGATATCAATCAAATGTAGAAATAATTTGAAGCTGAATATATATTTTGGATTGGTGTTCTCTTTAATTATTGTTATTATTAAATACACACAGCAATGATTTAATTACAAAATAACGCCATTCAAAACACTTTTTACTAAATATTTTGAAAGTTTTACTGCCTTTTTCTGACAGCTAAGTAAAATCTTCATAAAGTGTAGATTAATTAAACCAATTATACAAATGTCAATATCCGTAATCTCTTAACTCGAGTTCTTGAACATTTTCCACCAAAGGGATTGAGTAATATAAGTGAGCAAAATAAAAATGTCTGATTTATATTTAAGCTTTTATCAAATATGTTTTTAAAAGGTTAATTCTAAAAAATGGTCAAAGAATTTGACTTGATTTATTAGTTCAATTAAGTTAATAAAAAATAATATTTTATTTAAATCATTTAAATAATCTACAATATACATAGATCTTACTATTCTATCTGATGATGACAGGAAAACTGTCGAAATATATGACAAAATGTGTGATTGAATAATAATAATAATAATAATAATAATAACAATAATAATAATAATAATAATAATAATAATAATAATAATGATAATAATAATAATACTCAAAACCAACTAAAAATATTATGAATTAACATTTAATTTAAATCATTTTTATTGTTGATGATAAAAGAGACTGTTGATAAATTGATTAAAAATCCTAAGGATCCATGTTTAGGAAAGTCTGAGTGTAATTTGTCAAATGGGTGTGAATTGAGTGTTAATCTAAATAATAGTAAAAATGGATATAAAAAAATTGAGCCTAAATATATGTTAGTATTGCCGCACTCTCCAATGTAAATTGATCTCGTTTATCAATTTATCTGTAATGGGTGTAATGCCACATACATTGGAGAGAATTCCCGTCATCTCTGTACTCGAGTTCTAGAGCATTGTCGATTGAAGGGTTTGACCAATATTAGTGAGCACAATAGAGGCTGTAAAAGTGAAATAGGAATGGCTGATTTTAGAGTTTTGTTGAAAAGTTTTAATAATTATTGGGAACGAGTGATATGTGAAGCATTGCTGATAAGGTCATTGGATCCAAAGATTAATGTGCAAAGTGCTGTGACTACGAATGTTTTGAATGTTTTTAAATAGTTTACGTATGTTAAATCATGTTTATGTATTGTTTTTTAAAAAAAACTATTTTTTAATATTATTAAAATAATTGAAATTTTAAATTACATTAATTTTTTTAAAAAGTTATAATATAAATGAAATTTTAAATTAATTAAAAGTTTTTTGAAATATATAAATATTTATTTATTACAAAATTAAATTAATAAAAAATAATTTGTTTGAATTAAATGTTAATTCATAATATTTTTAGTTGATTTTTTGTACCTGAAGATGACAGTTATGCTGTCAAAATATATCGTACGAAAAGTTTTTTATTGGCGTTATCTTTTAATAATAATAATAATAATAATAATAATAATAATAATAATAATAATAATAATAATAATAATAATAATAATAATAATAATAATAATAATAATAATAATAATAATAATAATTATAATTATTATTATTATTATTATTATTATTTCTATTTAGTATGCTTTATTGGAGATGACGGTTCAAGTTATACACATCTGATGATGCTGAGCAATTCCAAATATACTCCAATGCTACACAATCCGGGATCTCCGGGAAGCTTGCGTCAAATTGTAAACAATAAAAATTTTCACCAATCATCTGTGGAAAACAATCTCATCAATTACTCTGAGAATTTAATCAACCCCTCTTCCTACATGCCCCCTATATCATGCCCATCAAAGGCTCGAATGAAAGGTTTTTCAACATCGATAAGTTACAATTCTGATAAAGAAGGAGAAAATTATTCGACTTTAAAAGACAAAATCAACGTCGACTTTAACGCATTAAACATTGATAGAAATGTGCATACGATTTCCATTGCTAGTCACAATAATCCCCAGGAAAATCCAGATTTCTGTCAAAAACCGAGAGACTTCAATTCTCCATATGTTACATCAAGTTTTGTTTAAATTGTCATATTTAATTGAAATGCTTTTCACTTACGACAATCTTATAAATCTAAGAATCATAATAGAAAGATTAAATTAATTTTTTATTTTCAAATAATTCCTTCAATTAGTCTTTGTAAATAATCCTGTAAATAATACTTTTATCTTGTAAAATATATAAATAAATAATTTTGTTTAAAAACTAAATGTCTTGGTTTATCATATATAATATAAATAACACATTCTACATGTTTTAAACAAAATAATATAAAACAATTGGTCAAAAATAAAGAAGATTGTCGATTTTATTTTATTTACAAACAACAATATTTATTTATTTTATTAATTTTCGAATTAAAATTACAAATAAATACTAGGAAATAATTATTTGGTATTTTATAATTATAATTGTTTTTATTGTTTGTTTAAAATGAATAATAATTAATTATAATTAATTATTATATGATTATATGCCGATGTAAATTCGAATTATATTTATGTAGATCAAAATGGGAGTATAGTCGAATAAATTAATATTATTGGAGAAAATTAGGGAAATTATTCGTTCAAGATGGCTAACTGTAAGTCTTCCTTGCCATAAATGATGTGATTAGGGGCTCCTTCAAATGCTCAGATTAACAATATTTATGTGAACACAAATAAAATGTCTTTTATAACTATAAATTAATTGTTAACTATAAAATAATTACATAATAAAAATTACACTGTTAAAATGTATAGATCTTTTTTCTTCTTAATTTCAAAATTATTTTATACGTTTTCAACTTTTTTATTTTAGACCTCCCGACTTTCCCTACCAGAAATATATATTTTTTTCATATTTTTTTTGTACAAACTCCTCATTTTTGAGATCCTGTTTGAAATAAAATAAAAATATTTTACAAAATTGGATTTGGAAATTTTATATTAAATTAATATTAGTAATATTGAACTATTTTAAAGGAATGGACAGATGTCTTTTATTTTGTTATTTCAATACTTATCTGCCATATCCTTCATCTGAGGACTCACTTTACTTAAAAGGTTATAATTGTACATTTTATTAGAGACTCAAAACTTTCTTTTTTAAGAACTTGGTAATCCTCATTTCTGAAAAATATTCTTTATATTTGACCTTAGTGGTGGTCATAAAATGTAGACGAAAGTAGAAACAAATTGAATAAAAATAATAATAATAATAATAATAATAATAATAATAATAATAATAATAATAATAATAATAATAATAATAATAATAATAATAATAATAATAATAATAATGATAATAATAATGATAATAATAATATATAATATAAAATAATAATAATTGTAATAATAATTATAATAATAACAAAAACATTTTTTAAACAACTTAATAATAAGACAAGCTCTTGTTGCAAAGTACATATTAAGTCAATGAAAAATGTTCGATGACAAAAAAATATTTAATTTATGCTACTATCAAGAAATCCAAGTTTTATATACAAAATTCATTTAACCAAATAAAGGTTAATTAAAAATGAATCAAAACGATTGCATTATTTTTATGTTAAAAATAAAAGTTTTGGGAGATTTTATGAACAATGAAAATTCTAATGTAGAAAAACCGCTGTTAAATAAATTATTTCTTTTAACAAATACGAATTTAATTGTTAACGATGCAAAAATTAATTTTTTAAAACTAAATTTTGGCATGCAGCTCCATAAAAGATTACATTCAATAAATATATATATATATATATATATATTATCTCCAGCAATTCTACAAATTGAAATTTGAAATCAAAATATAATCTAAGGAATTAATTACGAAAAATCCCTATACAAGCTATTGCAATGGTTTCACTTTTTCATATACACTTTTTATATGCATTAATCAAAATAAATATTATTAGAGCTCTTTATTCTAATAGTTATGTATTTTTAATTTTGATAATATTATTTATAAAAAAAATAAAAAATAAATAAATAAATAATAATAATAATAATAATAATAATAATAATAATAATAATAATAATAATAATAATAATAATAATAATAATAATAATAATAATAATAGTGATAATAATAAAATTTAATAATAAAGGAATATTTGGAAAATATTTTCAATTTTAAAACAATGCAATCCTTTAATTTGTTATCATGTTTGTAATAAATGGAGAAAATTACATTCCTTTCTTTGACAGAAATACATAATTCCGGAAGCTATTATCAAGATGTGTGACAGGTGATTTCCGCTTATCAAATAAATGTAGAGAGAAAAATAAATGTTGTATGAAGATAGACTGATTTTCCTTTATAATTAATTGCTAAGTTCATTTATATATTTCTCAATTATGAATATAAATATTTTTATTACATTACATCTTTAATAGTAATAATAATAATAATAATAATAATAATAATAATAATAATAATAATAATAATATTAATAATAATAATAATAATAAAAATATTAATAATATTAATAATAATAATAATAATAATAATAATAATATTAATAATAATAATAATAATAATAATAATAATATTAATAATAATAATAATAATAATATTAATAATAATAATAATAATAATAATAATAATATTAATAATATTAATAATAATAATAATGATAATAATAATAATATTAATAATAATAATAATAATAATAATAATAATAATAATAATAATAATAATAATAATAATAATAATAATAATAATTAGAAAAGGAAGAAAAAAAAGAATATATTAATAACAATAATATCATCAATAAAAATAGTAATTATAAAATATAGTTTTAAATAATTTTTAAAGCTGACAAATTCCTAATTATATTATTAAATAATATAAATTGATAATAAATCATTTCTGCTCTGTTTTTGTAATTTAAATTATTAATTTGTATTTATTGATACAAATTGTAACAAATTGTTTAAATTTTGTATTTAATTGCCAGATAATTTTCAGTCAAAAAATAAATCATTTTGGAAATTTTACGCATCATCAAATTTTAACCTGCATAAAAATATTTTAAATTTTAAAAAAAAGCTATAAAAACCTGTAAAAATAGTCCAATGTTTGGTAGGGATTTCAAATTTACCACCGGGTCCCCTTAAACACTTAGACATAAAAAAATTAACTAATAATTTTCATTTATTATTTCTCTTACTTTCATGACGAGTGGACACGAGGCCTATAAATTAAATTAATTTTCTGTTTAAATTAATTAGTAATTAATTAATGTTAAGTTAGTATTGAGGGTCTCATGATCTCAACTACTTAGAATTTAGTCGATCATTCCAATTCTTCAGCTATTCAGAAGAAACATTATAGCAAGTCATAGCATGATAAACTATCATACAGAATTCAATATTCTTTGAAAAAAAAATAACTAGAGCGCATAAGAAGAGTTTATGAAACTTCTTGAAAATGTTTTTGGACATTTGGAAAGACTAATTGAGAATAGTTCAAAAGCGTTCTATGTAATATCTCCTTTAAAATCGTCTTTTTAATACTACGGAAAGTTTGGCGCTAAAGATTGTAGAAAATGTTGCTTTGTAACAGTCACTACCTTCACATCATAAATTTCTATGTCCGTTACATGGAGTTGTAGAATGAAAGTTACTATCCTCCAGAAACATCGAATATTATGAGTCTAGTAAAAATGGTAGCTATGGTCCATCAAGCTGAAAAAAAGAAAGCATTATTGCCCTATGTGCTTTTTTTTGTTAATAAACGTTTAAAGAAAACCTGAATCAAATATTAAAGACAATGAATATTTTGAAAACTTTGTAGAAAAATTTTATGAAAGAGGACGTACACTATGACAAACTTTTATTTGCTATGTAAAACAAATTTTCGGAACAGACTTTATCAAGTTATTTAACAAAAATTAAGCCTTGAAAAAGGAATTATCGGAAATTAATTTTTGATCTATATCGTAATGAAAACAAATGAAATATTAAACAGTGACAAAATTTAACCCAATGGAAATTGGTTATTGAAAGTTGTTTTGTAGTAAATTAGACATGTAAATGTTATAATAAAAATGCAATAACATTTTTTTAAATATTATCTATTTTTAAATTAAATTATTGTTTTGTATATATTTTTAACGTCAACTTATTTTCTTCAAATTACTCAAAACCATTTATGTTATGATTAAAAACCCTTCCATAATGCTCATAATTTTTATATAAGCTTCCTGTAAGGTTTGTGAAATTTATTTTTATTTTTTGTTGTAAAAATAAACTTTTATTATTTTTGAATTTTTTATCCAATTATATTTTTGTCCCGGAATACCACCTATGTTCTTTAGATTATTCCATCGTTTTCTATCTTTTTTTTCAAAAAGACTTTTACATAAAACTGCTTGGGTGAGGAGTTAAAGAATTCAGTTGACAAAATACTGATGTACTCACTTGATGTACGTCTCTTGTTCAGTAAACTACAGGTTACACTAATAATCATCACAATTTTAGAATGGTAGGACGTCTGAAGACAAACCTTTTTTCATTTCATTTGGCAGATAAAAACATAAAATCTCAACTTCAACATGATCCTTTACTTTTTATCATTACACTCATCCAAATTAACTAAAATTAACCAAAAACGTTTATATACGATGATCTCACGTCTATTAATAAAGAAAATCTTTCCCCTTCAAGTTTCCTTAAGAAAAGAAATAATCCCCCACAATCCCTTGCATGACAAGGAATTACCTACACAATGTCAAAGTGATTTTTATTTTTTCTTCATTATCGGTGATTGATGAGATAAAAAAATTTTAATTAATTTTAATTAGACATTATAGACATTATAATTCAATATTTTTCTGTAGAAACATGTAAAAATTGAAATGATAAATGGAAATGGAAAACAAATTAATTTAGGAGAACTTAATTAACTAATTAAATCATAACTATTACGTCTTTATTGATTCCGTATATAGCATTTATCACAGATTATGATGGCAGGCTGAGGATGGAGTTAATTTCTTTGAAATACATTTGGTTTATTTAGCGTTCTATTTTTTCCATTAAATTAAATCGGATAATTTAGATAATTGAAATTGAAAAACTCTATAAGAAAAAAAGATAAATTGTAATTATGATTGCAGAAGATTTTTAAGTCAAAGGTAAAGAGCGGAATAATGTGATTTGAGTATTGTACCAGATAAGATTCGTATAGGTCAGGGGTGGCCAACTCAAAAATGATCTTTCGGTCCACTTTGGAAATGCATCATAACTTTGTGGACCACATAAAAAATTGTATATCACCACATTAAATTTAGATACACTAGACATTTTTTTATAGAATAAAATATTGAAACACAATGAATCATTATTATTGTGTTTACTATTACTCTTACATGTAAACATAGATAACATGTGATACTAAACTTTATATTTTTGCAAAATGCGGGCTGGAAATGGTCAAGGCTTGTCAATGGACACGTTAAGCAGATTATCTCCTTATTGAAACAACTCCAATTACTCAAAATACCCAATAGAAAATAACGCTAACTACCCAAGTGGTTTTAGAGGTGCTTTCAATGTTTATGTGAGTTTAAGACAAATTTTTTAAAATCGTTTCAAATAGACTTTGCTATAAATAAATAAATAAACAAAATATGCTTTATTATTATTATTATTATCATATTAAAACAAAAGTAAATACCAAATAATTTCAAGGAAATTTTTAAACAAAAATGTATCTAAAATATTTTATTTTAGGAAATTTATAATTATTTATTGAAAACTGAAAATGTTTCTGAGACAGTTTTTCAATAAAAAATAAATAGATTCTCTTAGAATTCTAAATTAAATTAAGTCAGAATTATTATGAGAAAACAGATCTCATTGCATTTGATCAGCATAAATTTTCTAATCAAGGTCCAGTGAAAAAAAATTCAGGGAGTCAATTATTTTTTAATATTCGTATTAAAGAAATGAAAATTTAAAAATTAATTTAAGTCTTAGTCACTTCAAAATTAGATAATGTTAAACTTTTATATTTATTATTATTATTATTATTATTATTATTATTATTATTATTATTATTATTATTATTATTATTATTATTATTATTATTATTATTATTATTATTATTATTATTATTATTATTATTATTATTATTATTATTATTATTATTATTATTATTATTATTATTATTATTATTATTATTATTATTATTATTATTATTATTATTATTATTATTATTATTATTACTTGTTGTTTTCAATAATCTGGTTATATTAACCTTATAGACCAAATTTTAAAAATATTTTCATTTTGTTGTTATTATCTCGAATCCGTATTATGCAAAAATTTAATTTGAAAAAAAGTTGAAAAATTTATGAAATTCAATTGAAAAATGTTTTTTAACTTCATGTAGTTGATATAACAACATTACTCTAATGCATTTACTTAAAAAATATTTATGGTTATTTATTTGTTTTAAAATAATTAAATAAATGATATTAATAATATTAATAATAATAATAATAATAAAAAAAAATATAATAATAATAATAAAATTAACAATAATAAATGATGTCTAACACTAAATCAAAACTCTAAATTGAAATAATTAATTGAATAAAAAATTGACATTTAAAATTAACTGTTTTCAACTTTTTAATTTTTTCCAAAACTTTTCTGAAAGAAAACCAAACGTGTCAATTGTTAAAAAAAAGTTTTGATTTGACTTGAAGCTGGCATTTAAACTTGATCTTAATGGCAATAATACTATCACACATGATTTGTCGCAAATTATTTATTAGCTTTTAATTTAATTTATTCGATCTTTTAGACAATAAATTAAGCTTAATTTTTTAAATAATAAATTAAATAATATTTAATTTCAATAAAGTGCCATTCAAATTGCATTTTATCATTAATTTCAATGTCATTATTATTTGAAAAAAATCAAACATTTAATTATATGGATTTTAATTTACATATTCAAACAAATTATCAATTAATTTTTATAATTCTTAAATATACAAAAAAATTTATTTATTAATATAATATATTTTTTAACTGAATTTATTGAATTTTAAAAATAAAAATAATTGAGTAATTATAGAATATTTTAGAAAATAAAAAATAAATATTATACATCAAATCGCATAAGTCATTTAGTGAACTGATTGAGCATTGTCATCCTAATTTGGAGATATAAAACATGAACGAAGCAGCAAAGTTGGAATGAGTGCTAAATTGAGCGGTTACTACACTAAACATGAAAATATCGTGATTGGTCAATTAAGCGCTGCGCGAAGTTTGTAAATATTCGAACTGGTATATTATCGAATATCTTAATTTTAAAATTAAAATTTATCCCCAAATTTTATATTTTTAAAATAATCTTTCATTATTTTTCTGATTTTTATTTTTAATAAACTTGAAACTTGCAATGAAGAACAGGGAAGCATTTTTCTATATTATTAATTGATTATTTGACTCTTTTTGTGGGTGCCCCATGAAGTAAGTGATATTTTCAACTTGCTACACTAGCTGGTACCAAAAGAAAGCCATAATAGCGCTTTCGTCTAAATTGCTTAATATTTGTGCGAAAATAATTGGGACGAAAATATTTATATTTGAGATGTCGTGGTGATCCTAACTAAAATGAAGCAAGAGCAGCACCTCAAAATCACAGGATTGAATTTGACAGAAGAGTTCTTCTAGCATAGGCGGCTGTATATGTGAATGTCAAGGGCGAGGTATCCCTCAACATTGTTCATAATCGCCGATGAGCAAAAATAGTCTAGAAATAATGTGCATTGTCAAGGATTCCTTTTAGGAAATAATTTAAATATAATTTTGGCATAGATGAGATATTAATAAATCAAAATTATAATATTTATTATAAATAAATTGCAATTTTTTTTAATTTGAAAAATATTAATATGAAAAATTTTTTTTTATTCATTTAAACAATTTAATGTGGATGAATGATGATATGGATATCCGCAAATTGATACAAATTCAGACAGAATATTTTCCAGATAGCACTCAAACAAATCAGAATAATTATGTTGTAGATTTTCACTAAAAAATATAAATTAAATTTATTAACAGTTTATTTTGAGTACAAATTCTATTTTTATTATTAAGTAAAAAAATTTATAAAAAAAATTACATTTTATATTAAATTTTAATTGCAAAATAAAATGTCATTAATTTGAATTTCCTGCTGCAATGATAGACAAATATTCTTTTTGCGAAGGTCCAAGGAAAAGGTGGAGGAGTGGAAGGGGGAGGGGGTAAACTGAAAAGTTACACAAAAGATAAAATCTATGTTTATCAACATTTTTAGCATATTAAATTTTGACTTTCCAAGTAATGACAGACATATGTGCCGCTAGGATTTTCAAGAATTTTTACCAAATATTTGACATTACGGCTTTTAAGCAACTTTTATTGGTCAGTCCGGTTTTCAATTTTTTGATGTTACACCAAGCCGCGATGAGATAAATTCCGCTATAATGCAAGTAAATCAACTTATTAGATTTTCTCTTTTAAAAAAATCAATGGATTTCAGCCATTTTTGAAATGGTTGAAAAGTAAGCGTTTTTTAAAAGTTATAAGCTTAAAGTTTTAAGAGTTGAATTATGATTTCATAAGGAAATTAGATCATTTATTCAAGTTCTTAAATATAACTTTTTTCATATGCATATTATTGTTAATAATGTTTATGAATATTTAGGAACTGATTTATTTTTCCGAATTAATTCAAAAAAAGTGAGTTAAATTTTTTTGAAGTAATACAAATTAATCGCTATAAATATGTATTTTTTTATACATCTTCGAATATGTACAAAATAATTGGGTTCAGGATTATGTTTTTAAATCTTATAAATAAAATTTACAACTTATGCTTTTTGGTTCGGATCTCAGGTTTTGTATTGTTTCGACAGAAATGTCTGAAAACTTTTGATATAGTAAATTTTATTTTAAAAATAAATCTTAAGAAGACATATGCTCGTTTATATTTAAGTTCGGAGCAGATTCCTCAAAATTAAAAATATTTTACGCCATGTTTATTCTCTAAAAATGTCCATAATTAAGTTTTTCTCAACGCTGATTGACTACACCTTGAAAGTTTGCATATATATTTTATTATGTGTAGGATTTATCTTACTACACTTTCAAAGAACATCAAGGTAGTTGGTATACATACAGTTTCCGCCGCTTTATATATGTCGCCTCTTATTATTAACTTCCGTTTTGTATTTACCCTAATTTTGTAATTTAATAGAGTATCAGTCATTTTTAAAAGTATCGATTTCGTTTATTACTGACTCACTTAGTTTTTAAGGTAGTTTTAAATCGTTACATATAATTTTCGTCGCTTATAATTTAAAATCACGCACAAGCTTATATAATTCACCCATTTAAGTGGAACCTAACTTGAATGGAAAAGTAACAAATTTGATGAAGTGAGTCAAATTATTTTACTGTCGGCTATGGTAAAATAGTGTACTCATGCTTTTGAATGTACTTTATATCTATTAAAGCTGATGAAGATGAAGATGATGCATCTATAACGGTTTCAACCACGTTGGAAGCTTTATGCAGTCTATACAATGTACGTCTTTAGGGAGAGGCTAATGACTGTTGCGTTACACAGATCATGGATAGTATCCGAACACTGGAAGCACACAAGCAGAATGCATCAAAACAGGCATTATTAACTGATTACTTTCTTACAAAGCATTATTAAAGATTGTCGCAGGTTTTAATTTATTTTCATACATTTTTGACACTTTTTTAACACCGCCGTTTATTATTAACTTCCGTTTATTATTTACCACCAAAAGGTGAAGTGGTCGAGTCAATATAAAGCGGCGGACACTGTGTATATGTTATAAGATTATTGTGTTTTATTTTATATTATAGAATTTATCTCAGCACAGCATGGTGCATGCGCATTGATTTTGTAACTTTTGGAATTTTGGAATTAATTAATGGAATTACGAATAGTTTGTTTTAGTTGTGTTAAATTAAATTTTCTTGGATTTGGTTAATTTGGTTTTTTTTTGAAGTGATAAAGCTTTCTAGAAGAATTTTGTAATTAGTAGGATTTTCGATTTTTTTTAATAAAAATTGGTTTAAATTATTTCTATTGGGAGTGTAAATCTAAATGCGTTAAACAATGATTGGTTTAATAAGCTAACATCCGAAAATGGGGAAGTTAAAGGTTTATGAATTTTAACAATGATCAAACATTGAGAAAGCAGTTTTACTTACGACAACATCTCTATACATATTTTTTTATGATTTTGTATTGGAAAAAGTCAAATTAGGGCAAGTTGTTGATATTATTGGAATTATAATTATTATGGGTCAAAAAGATAGTTATTTTCATAAGGAATCTCCGCCTAAGAGAGTACCAAAAACGAGAAAATTATATTCACTAAATCAAGCCGGTATATCTTTATGTGTAAGATTTAGTCACGAGAAAGATGACAGTTAAACAATCGAAGTATATCGTACAACGAGTGTTTGAATGGGCTTTATTTTAATAAAATCGTTGCCAGGGGCATTATATCAAATAACTTTTAAAAATTAGAATCCGAAATAAGATTATTTCTCGTAATTAACTTCATTTAAGAGAACAAATCTCTTGTTTTTTGGATAATATAAGTTTAACACGTACATTTTCAATATAATTAATTCTTAAATAATCAGTTCAACTAATGAGTTGCTAAATTGTCAAAATTTAAATGAAAAATTAGAAAAAAACTGTTAGCGATTTTACTTTGAAATAATAATAATAATCATAATAATAATAATAATAATAATAATAATAATAATAATAATAATAATAATATATGAGATAAGTAAATAACAAAATAAGCCTTAGCTTCGAAAATTATATTGTTGAAATAAGTTTCGATTATTAAATAATCCTCTGAAGAGCGAAGGTTAATTTTGTTATTTACTTATCTGATGTATTAATTTATGCTTCTGCCAAGGAATCACCGTTTTATAATAATAATAATAATAATAATAATAATAATAATAATAATAATAATAATAATAATAATAATAATAATAATAATAATAATAATAATAATAATAATAATAATAATAATAATAATAAAAATAATAATAATAATAATAATAAAAATAATAATAATAATAATAATAAAAATAATAATAATAATAATAATAATAATAAAAATTGTAGTTTCAAAATTAAAATTTCGAAATGAATCAAACAAATCAAATACAAATTTTGACTAGAGTGAAATTTGGACAATTTTCTGTCTCATTTATCATTTTGTCAATCAATCTGCAAGAAAAGCAAAACGACAAGAATGGATATAAAATCTCAGGCCTATTAATTCTAATTGTTTTTTTGCCCTAAGTCAAAGGAGAATTCGTTTTAATAATGATAAAATCTAGTTGTTTGAATGACTGATTACATCCGCTCGAAATGACACGCAGGCGGTTCTGAACTTTTACTAATAATGGAAACCTAACCACATAGCCAGACCTTATCTCAATGGTACTTGAACATTTTTCACTCAGTCTGACTTTGACTTGCAGTAGTTGCTGTTGTTTTTCTTTCTCTTAACAAAAATAGCATCGAAGAAAAAAAAGATGAAGGGAAAAAAAATTCCAAATGAGATTTCTCCTAAAATTTCCAGAAACTTATTTACCGATGATCGGAATCCATTAGCGAATGAATTTTGCAAATATTGTAGAATGGAACTATCAATTTAGATTTTAATAATGGCCTCACTTAGAGTTGAATTAATGCCTTGTCTCAGATTTCATAGAATATTTTTCATTTTTTTCTTTGATATTCCAGTAGAAATCCATAATGAAAATCTGTATTTTAATAGCACAAAAATTTTTTTTTGTTTTATGGAATATTTTTCATTTCAAAATATTAAATTCATTTCTAATGAAATTACGCATATTATGAAAAGTAAATATTAAAAATGCTTTTCCAATTATTTACCTATTAATTTTCACTAACAATTCCAAATTGAATCTGACATAAGAAGACAATTAGTGAGTGAGACTCAGTTATTAGGGTACAGTAGACTCTCGATTTTCCGACAATCGATTATCGGAAATTATGAAGATTTAAAATTTAAAATTACAGTCAAATGAATATTTTATCTTTAAATAAAATTAAAAAATACATTTTTGGTGATGAAGATGTGAAAAATTAAATTTTAATTGATGAAGAAATTATAAAAATCTCTCTGCCTCAACTGGTACTATATGATTTTGATGATAAGATAGAAGATGATGAGCTTGAGGTCTAAAGCTTGAGAAAATTAAGGATTTTGAAAAAGCTATTGAATAACAACAAGATGATTACAATCCGCTAGGTGTGATACTTTTAAGAAATAACCGGAATTGTGCTATTAAAAAACACAATGAGTTCAAGGTACAAATGAGTTAGGCTCTATTTTGATTAGCTATACCAATTTATATTTGGAAATGGAATAATAAAGCAGGGAGAATTCTCCGTATAGATACATGGGTCGATAGCTCTAAGATGCTAAAGGGCCTGGAGCGTAAAGTATCGTACGACTGCAACGAATTAATGCCATTAGAAATTGGTAGCTGTTGCTTAGGGTAGTTCAGGGTACACTCCATGTTAAAGCTTGTTAGGTTATGAGGTAGGAAAGTATATAATGTGATGAACTTGAAGGCTTCTATGAGCAGACCATAAATTGGTAAAGTGTGATGGGAGTAACATTTGAAAATAGAAAGCTTTATAATCCAACACAAATCTGTTTAGAAGCCAATCTCAAAATTATCTAATTAG
The DNA here is from genome assembly GCA_022537955.1 of Schmidtea mediterranea. Classification (NCBI taxonomy): domain Eukaryota; kingdom Metazoa; phylum Platyhelminthes; order Tricladida; family Dugesiidae; genus Schmidtea; species Schmidtea mediterranea. The sequence continues at coordinate 9,955,656 of CM039679.1, read as the reverse complement.
CGAGAAAAAAATTAAACCAAAACTTAGTGATTTATTTTATATTTTAATATAAATATATATTAAACACATTATTAAATTCCACTTTATTTTATTGAAAAAATTTATAAATTAATTTTAATGAGAAGTTTGTTTTACAATTTGTTTGCTTAATTCTTCAAAATCTACTTCAAATTTTGTAGTCGAAATTCTTAATTGGTTTCAGAGATTAAAATCTAACATAGATGATCGATGTTTATTCTTACAAAACTTCGTTTAAAAAAAAGATTCACACAATCCAGTGCTTCCAAAAGCACTGACAATTTTTGAATCAAAATTACGTAATTTGGGATATTTTTCTTCAGTAATATATTTTCGGTAGAAATCTACCTTATTTATTTCACGAAAAATTGCTTGAAGCTCAGGATTGCACTGTAAATCTAATATTTCCATTTGTAGTGGTATTGATACTTTAGTAACATCGATATTAAATGGCGATGAAAATATTTCAAAAATATTTCCAAATGTTTTAATTTCTTTGAATCTTTCATCAAAAGCTTTAACAATATTATGTATAATTTCTGTATACTTTTTATAATTTCTTTTACCAGGAAAATAAAAATTATTTAACTCGTGAAAGTGAAATGCATCTTCATTTACCAATTGACGTTCCCATAATTGTAATTTTAATTCGAATGATGTTATTTGGCGACAAGAATCAATAATAAGTTTATCGACTCGTTGAAGCTTTAAATTTAATTCATTGAGATAGGAAGTAATGTCCACGGCAAAACATAAGTCGACAAGCCAATTAGGATCAGATAATTCAGCAACTGTTTCATTTCGTAAGCTCATAAATAAATCAATTTCATTTTTTAATTCTAGAAATCTTTTTAAACATTTAACCCGACTGAGCCATCTAACATTACTAAAATAAATTACATCTCCGTATTGGACATTTAATTCTTTGCAATATTCTTGGAATTGCCGATGAGCCATACCATACGATACCATACCTTTTTTATTGTTGTTTTCGTTTTAAGATTGACTGGTATTATTTCATTGTTAACAGTTATGCGGTGTAACACTGCACGGTACAGATCGGCTATCAAATATAGACTCATCCGTTAGTCTAAATTTTCAGAACCCGGTTACGACGGGATGCCGTGAATAATTGTTGCTTCTAAGTTCCAAATTTGCAGAGCAATAAAACACTTGATACAATGAAAGGAACTATATCTTAAATACAAACCAATCGAGCAGTAATAAATTAATTTTAGAATTTGTTCTAAAACCAATCTAATTCATGGACGATCCCGAGTGGGTGACAAACAATGGTTCCGGAGTCAAATCAACTCGTCTCCGACAAATTTTATAGGACAATGGATTTACTATGGTAAACCCAGGCAACCTGGAATGGCCTGTGGAGAGACAAAGGTAAGACACCAATGTTCTACAGCCTAGTCTGGATATAAAACGAGAGAGCATAGTTGTAATCCTACCCACAAAGACCATATTTTAAAATATGGTCTTAAGTTATGAAAAACAATAGTTAGTAAGCGATAAATTCTACAAGCTATACTACATTTTCGGCAAGCTGCCTCTAGATAATTATCTGTAAAATGGCAATGATCTCTAACAATGATGTACCTGCATGTGTTCACAACCATAAAAGTGACTATCGCCGTCAACACCTTGGAAAACCCTCCAGCTTACCCTATAAAGAGGCTACGGAAGGACAGTAAGGACTATAAAAGGCCCAACAGAACGAAAACAATTTAATTCAATCTGGCATGGAATGAGTGACTTCGTGCCTGTTGAGACATTAGAGACGGTGTGTGTAAAACTGTTGTCTTAATGAATGTTTATTGTGATTTATTCCTAGTGTTTACACGCTGGAATATAAATGAACAGTTGTCAATATCAATGAGTATTCAGAAAGATTAGAAAAAGAAACAAAAACTACACCAAGATGAGCAATACACCTTCTAATGAACCCAGGGGTTAAGCCAATACAGAGTAGTTCTGGATAAAGAGCTCATCATAGGATCAACATTTTCTAGCAACTGCTGATAGCATATCAAGTAACCATATGTTTTGAGTGTGAAACCCTAAGGTGGACATGATTCAAGGTCAAAGGAAGTATACTCACACCTCAACATAATAATAACAATAATAAATTTCACCTATAGTGAAGTCAAAATATAAGGTTAACGAACAATTTGATAGCAACACATTAACTAGATACATATTTGTATCAAAACTTGGTTATCAATGATTAGGCATAGGCTTGATAGGCATCAACATGCGATTACTGATCAGCAAATCTTTAAACAAAATCACATAAAAAGTGAACAATAAAAAGAAATAAAAGTTAAACTACAAATTTTTTTATTAAAAATCTTCTTCAGTGTCTTCAATCTCTTTCTGTCATACATCTTTTCCATCTCCAAACTGATAATTTAATGGTTGATCAGTCGCTTATTTGTTTGGTAACAACCTGTTAACAATGAATTCATAGAAAATACAATCTTTGTAAGTCAATCATTTTCATAAAGGTTTTAAACTTTTTTAATATTTACATGTTTTTTATTATAATTTTTAAGTTTCTACCAACACTCCATCATCAATCCTCATACATCAACGTCATAGTGCTATAGTTAAATATAATATATAAAACTATTCAGTTTTATTTATCTGAAATTTGATTGGTTATAAAATTAGAAAATATTTTTTAGAATTTTATCAGTAAAATCATTTTTTTTAATTTAATTTTTCAAAAATGATTTCATTTATCTTCATTAAATTGTCGAATATAGATCAATGTTTAATGTAAAATTATGAATTTGTCTTTCCAAGTTATTTTTTAACATTTAAACTAACACTTAAAAAATACGAAAATACTTGATGAATAAAACATAGAATTGTAGATTTCTTAAATATGTACAAATACGGAAAATACAATGAAACAGCAAGAATTTATTTCAATAAATATTTCTAGAATGAAATAAAATTACAATTAATTCATAGCAATTTGTTGACTTCGTTTTTTGACTATAATAAATTGAGTTTGAGTAGCCACAAGAGATAATAAAATAGACATCAGAAAGAGATATTACCCAGAAAGGCAAATTGAATTTTTTGCATTTTATTTTATCTATTTAGATATGTGAAGCATTGCAGATAAGGTCATTGGATCCAAAGATTAATGTGCAAAGTGCTGTGATTACGAATGTTTTGAATGTTTTTAAATAATTTACGTATGTTAAATCATGTTTTTTTTTAATATTATTAAAATAATTGAAAATTTTAAATTACATTAATTTTTTAAAAAATTATAATATAAATGAAAATTTTAAATTAAATAAAAGTGATTTGAATATATTTTATAAATATTTATTTATTGCGAATTAAATTAATAAAAAAATAATTTGTTTAAATTAAATGTTAATTCATAATATTTTTAGTTGGTTTTGAGTACCTGAAGATGATAGTTATGCTATCGAAATATATCGTACGAAAAGTTTTTATTGGCTTTATCTTTTAATTAAATCGTTGCCAAATTTATTTAATTATTTATTTAGAAATATTTATCTTTTAATTTACATTCCTCTCTTAAAAACTATTTTAATTTGTATTTTGTTATTTATGGCGGTATACATATTAAATACATAATATTGTTTATTAATTAATAAATTTCCAAGTGCTAACTATGTCTAGCGTAGCGGCGCCTCCAGAATTAAGGTATCTGCTAATATAACAAATAAATTATTTTTGTTTAAATTGATGTAATAAAAAATGAAAAATTTTGATTTTAAAACTTTTCGTGTATGTTTTGTAAAAAAAATTTGTTAAGGATGAAGGATAAAAACAAGAAAAATGAGAATGGGAATACATATGATAAACTAACTAGTGACTAAACTTCTGGAAAATTAAAATTTAGATTATTGTTTCGTTATGCAAGGTCATGACACTCGGTGGCAGTAGAAATCAAACGAACAGTTATTATTCATTTTATCTGAATCAGTTTAAAAAATAAAAATATTTAATAGTTTTATTTTAGCAGTGAATACATGTTATTTTGAAAAATTATCATTTAAATTTTTAAAAAATACATTATTAGTGTTGTTTTAATATGTTGACAAAAATAAATCAAATTTTCTTTTGAAACAATCAATATTTGAATATTTCACTGTAAAGGGTGCCAAAAAAAGCAAAGGCATTAAAATAAATAAAACAACATCAAAAATATAAAAACAATATATAAAAAAATATAAAATATTATTTTGTTTCATCTTTAATAATTTGTTTTATATTTAATTTTAAAATTGTTTAGTTTAAATAATTACTAAAAAATAAAAAAAAAAAATAATTTTTTGAATAACAATAAAGATTAGGACTACGATGGATACTTAAATTAAGAATTAAATATTTAGAGATGATGAGCCGATGATATTTTCCGGAAATTACATTACATTAGAATGCGATAAAGATTTTTTAAAGATATGTTTTTAATATTTTATATGTTTATATTTTTTGGCACTCTATACAGTGAAATACCCCAATATTTTTCATTTAATCCATTTTATATTGTTATTACTATTATTTAATGATTATGTATGCATATTTCTATTATAATATGTATCGATTGGAATAGTCTATCGATCTGGCTCATCGTGTTCTCTCACAATTAATAATATCAGATCACAACGAAATAACTTAAAATACGATAGAACACATTGATTCCGCAAATTTATCCATAAGGGCAGACACCCAGCTGATTTCACCCTAAATCACAACCACTGTTCTTTAAATCAGAACAGAAAGGCATTGTTCGGCAAACAACCCGTTTGAGCATCTGGACCGAATATAATTTTTTTCCTTTAAAGTTTCTAAATTAAATAGTTCATTCACATTTGACGTAGAATCCCATAACAATCTCTGATATAGAACTGTTTTTAACTGTCAGTGATGTGATTATTTTAGTGCTGAGATAAATATTCTGCTACATTTTCCCAATCAGAATAACCCGTTGTTGCTAGTGTTGAGCCGCTACCTCCTAACAATCGACAAGGAGCACAATAAATGGATTTGTTACTTTCTGAATATACTAGATAAATTCACCATTTTGTATTAAATATTCGTAAGAAATATACAATATTTATAAATATATTCAGTATTTAACTAAAATGTTTTCAATTTTTCTTAGCAAGTAATTGTTTATTACAAAGTTATAATTTCCTCTGTTGAATTTTTTTTTTAATTATTTAACTTTTTACTAATTACGTCGCCGTTTGCTTTCTTGAACCGCATTTAAAATAAAAATCCACTTAAAAATTTTAAATATTCTTTATATGTGTTAGTTTCACATTAAATTATTGAAATATTTAAAACAAGGGATATCGGAATTTTTTGTTTTAAAAAAAATTCTAGTAATAAAACAAATTTAATTTTTCACTAAATATTTACAATTTATATTAATTAAAATTACGGAATTCAGTAAAATAGAACATAAACTGTCTACATTAATTAATTATTAAATTTCAGTTATTAATAAAATTCTAATCTACTAATTGATAATTCAATTATTATGCACCGGGTAATAACTATAATTTTATAATAGAATAAAGAAAATTAATTTATTTTACAGAATTCATTAGTTAAAATTCTAAGAAACTAATGATTAAAGTTAATTGAAATAATTAAATGAACATGAATAAAATGGAAAAAATAAGCAATCAGCCGTTACTAACAAATAGCAAAATTTTCTATTTTGAACTAATTGAAAAAAAATTTAATAATTTATCCTAAAACTTCAATTAAAGTTTTTCATCGAAGAGAAGTTCTTGTCGAAAAAATTTATTTAATTCGAGTAGATATTAAACGATTGAAAGAATTCTTATCCTTTTATTTATTATCTCTTAATATTTTATGAACATGTAAAATTTATTAAATAAAGATCGTTACTATATAAAATTGTAAGAAATTGCAATATTTGTAAAAGTAAGCCGAAAGTTAATGTGTTGAGGATACCTAAAAATTAAAATAAATGAGTGAAGGATGACAGAGAATTGAAAAAAGAAAACCACTATTAAGATAATACGTTTCTTTGTTGAATAATTGCATGTCTGTGCAGCTAATTGTTATTAAATATGTTAGGATCAAAAAGTGAGGGTTACAATCTTAACACTATTTACTCTGATTCCAAATTTAAATGATATAATTAAAATGATCTGTCTTATTAAATAAAACAAAGCAAGACAGTTAATTACTTATGCTTTATTTAATGTACAATAGTTTACAATCTTTTGTGTATTATATGTATATATTAATAGAATTTGAAAGAAACTGGATCAATGGATCCCTACACAAATGGCCCGCAAGAAGTTGATGGTCACTATTTTACTACTTGTCTTAAATTTCAGAGGGTTAAGAAAGTTTATATAGGCGCTCCCCGAATACCACGAAAGCTGTCTTCTGCTTTGGGTATTTTTCAAATTTAATTTAGTTAATATTAGCTATAAGCAGGATTAAAGAATCCGCTTTTAAAACTTTTAAATTAATTACAATGACAAATATATACTGGCAGGATAAAAAGTATCCTCTTGAATCTAACTGGAAATCTTTGGAATTGTTTTCTTGAATTGATTTCTAGAACTAATTTCTTTTCTTGATTCCTTGAATTAATTTTTTCTTTTTCTTCTCAATCAATTAAATTTCTTTATATAGAGTAGTGTAATATGAGGACTATGCTCCGTGGATATTTGGCTTGAAAAAAACAGAGCCCCTAAAAAAATTTTTTCTGGGGAGGTAGGTGGGTTTATTTTTTAAAAATTATTTGTTTTAATGAATGAAAAAAAGTTTTTTAATTATTTGTTTTAATTAATGAATTTCTATTTAATATAGTTTTTTGTTTAAATGTTCAAATTTAAAGTTTTTAAATTTTTTTTAATTCATGATAAAAAAGTCTAAGTATTTTTTCTCGATTAAAAAGCCTAAAAAATAAAAATTGGCTTAAATCGCCTATGATTGTTTGTACTATAGTGAGGAGTATTTTCGAATAAAATTTGCTAAAACCACCCGATTAAAGAACCTAAAAGTATCCAATAAAAAGCCTAAGTATTTTTTCATACTTATAAAACCATAAAAATAAAATTGGCTCAAATCGCCTGTCGACTAAAAATCCTAAAATATATTTGCTAGATTAAAAATCATGAATTTTTTATTTTTTTATTTACTTTAATTATTTGTTTAAGTAAATAATATTATTTATTTATATTTTAATTATATTATTATTAAATTTAATTGTTTGTTTTAATCAAGTCAATTATTTTATTTATTTTTAAATTATATTATTATTAAATTAAATTGTTTTTTTATGAAGTGAATTAAATAATTATTTTTCATTTTCATTTAATTATTTATTTAATATTATTATTATTTTTATTTAATTATTTATTTATTTTATATTAATATTTTATTTTTATTATTATTAACATTTTTTTTATTATTTATTTATTTTTTAAAATTTAATTGTCAGTCTATTAATAATTTTTCAATGTATAAAAAAGAATTAAAAATCATCGATAAATTTTGAATTGTAAAAATAACAAACTTTCAATCCATTCAAATAAAGATTAAATAAAAAAGATTAATTTTTATTTCAAATCAAATATATCCGAGTAATATGCTTTACGCATTTCGGCCAACAATATATGAATTGTTTGATCACTTTTGAAATCGTGGCAACATGGACATCCATTTGAACATGTTACTCTCTTACTATCTTTACAAACAATGCAATTTGCAACACATTGGTCACCAGATCCCTGGACTTTGTCATAGTGAATCTCGAGAAGTTCTTCAATGTTAATCCCTGTGAAATGGTAAATTTGTCTTACGAGAAACTCTGGTGCGCAATAATCCAACGTATTTTTAATTCTTGGATAAAGTTCCTGAATTTTCTTTAAAATTACTTCAAAGAGATAAACTAAATAATAAAATAAAATACATATTTAAATATACATGATTTACTTTTTGACATTGTTTAACACTTAATAAATTAAACAAATTAAAACAAAATATTTATTAAGTTATTAACATAGTTATTTCTGATTTAATATTTTCTACATAATCATTATAATCTAATGATTTTATTCCGAGTATTACTACTTTCCCACTTGAAAATATATTGACACATGATGGATTATATTTTTGAAGACTTAATGCTTGAAATATTTCTGGTTCAAATATACAATTCACATTTCTTTGTAATTTATATAGATTTTTAAATTTTCCAATATCGATTGTTACAGTGATTGATTGAATTTGTAAATCATGTGTATTATATTTAAAATCCCCAGTTTTTAGAGGTTGCTTACATCCCATTACCCGACATTTCCCTGGTCTGAAAAATATTATCGGATGCTTACCTGATCGATCTACAACTTGTTGTGGTTTTCCTAATGGGAATTTCATATCAGGTATAGAATATCTTCTTTTATAATTTATGTTACTCAACATTTTCAAATAATTTCAATTCAAGTAATTCTAAAAATTAAAACAAACATAAACAATTAAATAAATAATTAATAATAAAATGGAATTAAGAAATGATGCTGTATATCAAGTAGTTGGACCAAGTGGTTGTTGAAAGACTTTATTTGTATGCAATTTATTACAATCGAACTTATTCAAATTAAAATTCAACAAAATATATTGGCATAGAGGAGCTGACGAAGAACATGGCTTACTCAAATTCAATTCTTTAAATTGAAAATGACAATAATTAAAGAATTTGATAAAAATTGGTCATCTAGATTACATCAAGGCGATGTTATTATTATCGATGATCTATACCAGAATGCCAATAAAGAAAAGGATTTTAATAATTTATTTACAAAATTTGCTCGACATATTGAAGTTACTGTTATTTTCATTACTCAAAACTTGTTTCATCAAGAGACGGTCATAGAACTCGTAATTTAAATGTACAATACTTGGTTATTTTTTAAATTTTTGAGATGCAACCATTATAGATTTTCTTGCTTGACAAGCTTATCCCAATGATAGAAAATCTTTAATTGATTCGTTTCAAGATGCAACAAAAGTTCCCCACGGATATTTGTACTTTGACTTTACACAACAATGTCCTGATGAATTACGTATTAGAACTGACATTTTCAATGAGAAAGGTGTTACGATTTATAAACAAAATTAAAATCTGAAAATAATTACTTGAAATGACGTTTAAAAAAGTTATTGTTCAACGTGAAAAATCAACAAAGAAAAAAGTTACAAAGAAAAAGGGTTACTAAACATAAAAAAAAGTTGCTTTGATTGATTTTATATTTGTGTATAAAACATTTCCGTTTTATAGTAATTCTTACCTAAGTTATGAAACGATGAAGAGTGGTACTGAAGTAAAATATTTGAAAAAAATAATCAAAATGAAACTTATGAATTAATAAATTCTAAACATACCCCCTGATGTCGATGTTTTTATTGAAAAATATGAGAACTTGGTTATTGTCTGTCCACATGTTCCATTTAAAGTAACATTCCCTGACATTCAACATGCGTTTAGTTTTGGATTAAAATCTATATCCGTCATTAATGAAGATGATCATTGTCGATTAAAATTACCAAAGTTTACAGATGATGGTGTTATGGAACAATTAGGGATAATTATAAGTTATGAAGAAAAAACAATATTTGAAAAATATTTTGAAGATAATTTACTGATAAACACATTATCTGAATTACAAGGACATTTAATGCCCTTTATTCCGTCTCCGTTTAAAGAACTAAAAATTGAAAACAATGAATTGGTTAAAATAAAACTTGCAGATAACATTTCAAAAATATATTTTGACAACAATTTAATCAAAACCTTAGGATTAAATAAGCAAACTTTTAGTGATAAAGACATTGTTGGTAATAAAGTCCCAACATTATTACATCATCATCAACAAATGTTCATTTATTCGAATATTATTGAACCAATAACTGTTGGAGATGTTAGAGTTCCTCTATTAAAATCTATTTGGGTTAAAAAACTATGAACAAGGGGAAATTGTACAGTTAGAAATGAAGAATCCAATGAATTTACCAATTTAAACTTCAACTATAAACAACATTGAAATTAATATTCGCGATGATAGTGGAAAATTAATTAAATTTAGTAAAGATACCAAAACACATTTATAAATACATTTTAGAAAAATAAATGAATAAAGATTTCTACATAAGTCTACCGAGTAATAGTTGTCTTCTTACTCATCCAAATAATAAAGCTGATATATTTAATGTTAAATTTCAAAATCCAATTTATTTGGAAGTTGAATGGCAAGTTGCTCGAATAATTTTCCATTTTATAACAACTCAAATACTAAATATAGTAAGAGCACATTACATACAAGTTATGAATATTTTTACTATAACGATGCAAAGAATGAATATACAATTAGTCACGACTCTATATTTTATCTAGTATACATTGATGGAAATACTTTAAATATTAATTGTAAATATTTTCCATTTAAAATTTCATTTGACAGTATTGCAGAAGCTCAAAAATTAGGATTTAATAAAAAAGAAATAAATTTTGTTGAAAACTTGAATCAAATTAAAATTCCTTCAAATAACTGTAAAATAAAGTTTGATACAATTCGAATAACTATAAATTATTTTTATGATGTCGAGTATACAGATAAATTTGAAGAAAATTTAATCATTACTAATTTATCACAAATATATGATCAATTAATGACTTTTTATCCGTATCCATTTAAATCTTGCGAAATTGAACAATCAAGATTAGTCAAAATTGAATTGGAAGATGATATAAGTAAAGTTAAATTTAGTAAATTCTTGGCTCAAAGTTTGGGATTAAGTGAAGAATCATATTCAGAAAAAGTTATTGTTGGATTACGTTTACCAGAAATTTTGCAAAGTAATCAACAAATGATGATCTATACAAATATCATTTAACCTATTCTTCTTGGTGATGTTTTGATATCTCTATTGAAATGTGTATGGATTGAAAAACATAAAAAGAATGATCTAGTTCAAATTATAGAGAAAAACCCAATGTATTTGTCTGTATCATCAACATATATAAACAATATAGAAATCAATATTCGTGACGATAGTGGAAAATTTATATTTGGTAAAGAAGATAAAACGTTTCTTACATTACATTTTCGTAAAATAAATGAGTAATCCTGACATTGGAAATTTTTATAGTAGTAGTCAATCTGGTGGAGAATTACCATATTTTATAGGTAAACAACCGGTTGGTTGAAAACAATAGATAGATTTGCATTACCTATTCTTAGACGTATAGGAATTTTTTGTATGAAAACGGCAAATGACGTAATAAATAATAATTCTAATTTTTTACTTTCTTTAAAATCAAATGCAATATCTGAAATTAAAGAATCTTTACCTAGTGTTATTAATAAAGTAAGTGATGTATTTAATCATGAAAATGAACAAAAAGGAGGGACACTTAAACGTAGAAAGATTATTAAGAAACATATAAACAAAAGAATGAGAATTATGTCTTTTTGATAGACCATCCCCTCAAGCCGTGATTGAACATGGTTCATTTGAAGATATTTTCCCAATGAATTCAATATCTGATGCTGGTACCTCTTCGATTCAATTTTACATTAACGGATCACAAACAGAATATTTAGATTTGAACAATACTTTGTTAAATATTCAGTTGAAAGTTGTAAATAGCTTAGGTGAAAATATTACACAAGATGCTGACGTAACAGTAAACAATTTCTTTTTTCAAACTCTTTTTAAAGACGCTGAATTAGTTTTTAATTCTACTAAAATTGAAGGAGAAAATGATAGTTTTGCACACAAAGCCCTAATTGAAACAATTATAAATTATAATCTAGATACTAAACACACATCTTTATGGGGAATGGGTTACACTGAACATGATCTTATGCGAAAAACATGGATTGCAAAATCAAAAGCATTTTCATTATGTTCACCACTCCAATTTGATTTCTTTGATTAACCCAAATATTTGTTACCAGGTGTTAGTGTCCAAATTAAATTAACAAGAACAAATCCAGAAAAAAGTCTGACATGTACTAATTTTGTAGCTAAAATAGTATTTCTAGATGCAAAATTAATGGTTAGAGGAGTTCAAGTTGAACCTTCTGTTTTAGCGGGTCATCAAATAGGTCTTGCTACAAGAAATGCATTTTATCCAATGCTAAACAAAGAAGTTGTTGAATTTTCTTTACCTATTGGATCTTCTTCTTTTTATAAGGAACAAATATTTGGTGATAGACGATTACCTAATTTTATTCTTGTATCTTTCCAGGGAAATAAAAGATTTAGTGGTTTGTTTTTAGATACATTTACTATGTTTGATCACTTTAACGTTAAGTCAATAACTTTAAGTAAAGGAAGTGATTCTCGTGAAAAATATAGTCAAGATTTTGAAAATGATAATTATAGTACAAGTTATATGCAAAGTATTGTTAGGAATATGGGATATCTTAATAAAAATTTGAATTGTGGTATCAGTATGACAGACTTTAAAAATAAGTATCCATTCTTTACATTCGTATTGGCGCCAGATTTCGATCTTAATCAAAGTCAGTTAACACAAAGGGGAAACTTAAGATTATATATAAAGTTTGGATCACCCCTAACTGAATCTGTTACTGTAATTGTATATGGAGTTTTTGAAAAGGAAATTCAAATTACTTCCAATCGACGAGTATTAGTTTGAACTATAAACCAGATTGAGATTTTTCAATTGTCAAATATGAAGTAAGAAATTTTATTAATTATATATTTTTTAATGATTATTAGTTCTATTCAGATTGATTCTATTGGTAGAAAATATTTGGAAAAAGAATTTCTTGGAGTTTTCCCTCTAGATAAAATTCCAGATATCGAAGTTAACAAAGCTTTGATTGTAAATACTCAATCGTCTAATCTTAGTGGCGAACATTGGCTTGCAATTTATGTGAAACCAAATTAGATAAATGTATTTGATCCAATGGGTTTCTATTATCCCTTTAAATTAATTAATAAACTAGAATCAATGTTAATGCCAATTGAATACAATCGTATTAATTATCAAAATCCAAAGACAAAAACATGTGGAAAGCATTGCTTAGTTTGTTTAAAAACAATGAAAAATAAATGAATTTATTGAATAAAGTTTCTTTTCAAAATTGTTTTTTAATTATAAGTGTAATTAAAGATGAATTATGTAAAACGTATTACTTTTAAAGGATTCAGTTCAGAGGATTATTTGTATTTAAATGTTTTTGATGTTATGTAATTAAGTGTGTTTTATAAACTAAATTTTAATTGGTCGATCATGTAACCACTTACATGTTTGTTAATATATAACTGAATGCATTTTTTAAAAAATTCACTTTTATCAAATACCAAACTTTAGTAAGCTTTTTATCATATTTTTAATTATTTTTATTTTTAGAAAATGGAATCCGTCAATAATATAATTAAAGATTTAAAATCAACATTTTATTAATTTAAACACAATAAATTCAAAGTAATATGATAAAAAATAAAAAACTAGGACGAATAAGGTTACATGCATTTTTTAAAAAATTCACTTTTATCAAATACCAAACTTTAGTAAGTTTTTTATCATATTTTTAATTATTTTTATTTTTAATTTTTAGAAAATGGAATCCATCAATAATATAATAAAGATTTAAAATCATTAATAAAAATTATCAACAATAATGTTAAAACTCCGAGTCGCAAAAGTAAAACAGTAAAATGTAAGTACTATTAAATTTTTACTATCCTAATTATAAAATGATAATTAATTATATTTGAATTAAATTTAATATTAACATTTTATTAATTTAAACTCAATAAATTCAAAATAATATGATAAAAAATAAAAACTAGGACGAATAAAGATAAATAAATTTTATTTAAATACATTTGGCTTCAATAATTTTCCAAATTGGTGGAATAGTCTGGTTTCCTTCTTTATATCCTTGAATTCTTATTTTAATCATAAAATGTTCATTTTCTTTTTTATTTTCATAATTACATTCTTTTTCACAATTCATAAAAGTGAATTGTTCATTAAAACTAATATCTTTATTGATTGCTAGTAATAACTCTGTTATATTTTTTCGACCAATTTCTTCAATTTCACCAACTTTTATATTATATAGGCTTTGTTTATATGTTGTTGGTTCCTATTAAATTTTATTAATAAAATTACTTTTAATGAAAATACTTACTGTAAATGAATATATGATTGGAAATTTTAAATATTCCATTGAATATTATAAATACATTACTGGTGAATTTCTACTTAAACTGATAGCATTTACGGAATTTTCCTCAAGAATTAACTTGACAGCCTCTTTTCTAACCGAGGTTTCTATTAAAACAATTAATGAATAATAATATGAAAACCATTTACTTTTATTCCTTTTATGATTTTAAACTATTTTAATTTACTTATATAAGATTTTAAAAATAAAATTAACTAATCAAATTCATTTATTCATTGTGTATAAAATTAATTTAATGTTTATATTTTAGTGATTTATTTTAATGATTTTGAATGATTTATTTTAATGATTTTATGATTATATATTTAAATTTTTCCTTTATTATAACAGTTAACCTTTACCCAAATTTTGGCAATTCTCCACAACATGATGGAAATTGTGATACAATTATGGAGAATTATTATTCTCATACCTATAACCACATCACCTATTTTATTTGTCCCACGTGTAAAACCACCCATAAAATGAATTATACCGACTTTTATTTAAACCATAAGGAACATTTAACACAGTTTAACTGTAAAAGAAAATATTCTTTCATCAGTGAGTGATCCCTTTTTAGATGAAGGTGCTACTCTTCTTAACGAAAAAATAACATTAATTAATGGCAAAGGTAGTAACTGCGTTATAAATAAAATAAATTCATTTTGTTCTTACCAAGTTTTCACAAATAAATTGGTTGAGTGGTCATGGATTTATTCCAACACCATTATCATTATTATATAAACATTGTACTGTAAATGTTGCTAATTCTGATAATTTATGCTTCATTTACAGTATTTTAGCTATTTTAAATCATGAAAATATAAGTAACCATCATAGAAATGAAACCTTTAGCTACAACACATCTGAACTTGACTTTTCACCTATTGACCTTTTCCTATGAAACTTTGTGACATTCCAAATTTGAAGCTAAAAATCCAAATCTTTCCATTAATGTCCTTACGTATGATGAAAATAATTTAATTATTAATTTTTCTAACCCTGGAGTTTTCAAACACCCTAATGTCGAAATAATTCATCGTTCTAAAGTTATTTGGGGACAACCTATTCATTTAATTTTATTAAAAAGCCTTGATTCTTATCATTATATTGCTGTTACTAAATTAGATAGGCTTTTAAATTATACGCATCATTCTTTTACTGATACTAGAGTTCAAAGTATATGGTGTCCTCTATGTCTAAATGAACTATTTTTCATAATTTGAGAGGGTATGATCTTCACCATATCCTCAAGTATGGTATAAGTGATTTTAACACGTGGAAAACAAGTTGTATTCCTGTAACAAGTGAAAAGTTTCTTTCTTTGTCGGCAAGAATCAGTGGATTAACTGTAAAATTCATTGATTCTTGTCAATTTATTAATAGTTCATTAAGTAACGCAGTTAAAACATTGACCAATCTTCTTTTAACTCGTTCGGAATTTGTAGGTAGTGGTGGGTTTCTGGGTGTTGATATTTGAACTATATGGTTGTTACCCAGACAACCCCATATAAATATCTTTCGCTTACCACTCGGCACCCGTCGCTAGGAACGTTGGAATTGTGTTCGAGTAGGTAGATCATCCGCAAAAAGTGAGCGCTATTGCTAATGCTATAATTGGCCGGACAATCCTTGGGTTCGACGAGCTACCGATAGAAGGTCTGTGCTCGATTTAGATTCTTAGGTACTTTACTAAAGGCATTTTCCACTTTGATAATTATTACTGATTTCAAATTCGAAATATTCGGATTGAGTCGGGTCAGACAACTCTACGAACTATTATTTGTACCATTTATTAAATAACATAACATAAAATTCGAAATTGGGATCACATTCTTACACTTTGAGACGCTCGACGTTTTGCGCGATCAGTCCTCCATGGCCTATGCTTGTTGGGTTTGTCCTTGGTTGTGGATATAGAGGTCGTGTTTCGGTAAGCCAGCTGTGTTGGGGCGAACACCAGCGGATAAGTGACGGCTGCCCCTTCTTGGCATGCTGCTAGTGCTGTTTCCAGGCCCTTGATTTGGGTTCTCAGGTTTTGAGTAAGCTGTTGTTCTCCAGCCCACCCCTTTTGCGCCGCCTCCATTTTTTGATAAATAGTCTTCACCCTTTTCGGTTCGATCAAGGTTCCTTTGACCTGCTGAATCTCCCGGGTGAGTTGCAGGAGCTGTTGTTGTAGGTCCCGGTTGGCTGCCTGGGCCTTATCTAACTCCCGTTGTAGGATGGGTGATTGACGAAAATTCATTTCTGAAATAAAAATAAGATTTCATAAAATCGGTTCTACAAACCTAGGGAATTGATCACTTTCTATCTTATTACTAGGTCGTCGAAGAGTACTTATTTCTTATCCTCCAGTATGTTGATCAAATAAGGTAATATTAAAACATAAAATTTATAATAAGGTGCCAGAATACGAAGATAAACGGCTTTATTTCAAACATTTTATTTAGATTCATGCGCGTTAATAATGTTAGTAATGTTCTCATCTCCTCTTATCTCCTCTTCTTGATATATCGTTTCCTTGCATACGAATGTTCACGGCAAATTTCTGTAGTCTTATCTGCTTCTCTTATCTCCCTTGGTAGGATGCGCCGTGGGACTACCACGTTCATATCGGTCATTCGCTCCTGGAGCTTGGGGTCATCCAGCTCATATGAAACATTGTATTACGGGGCATACCCGTCGGTACTGGGTATCCTGCCTGCCGCAATATCTGCATTGACTCTCTGTAGGTACTGTTTGGCCTGTTCTACCTGTTGATTCGTTTCGGCTTGATGCACCTCGAGCCTGACCTCGAATCTCCCTAGCCGGGTTACGTCCTGGCTCTCTCTTGATCACCAAGTATGGGAGATCAATTTTGTCAGAGTCCTTTTGCGTGCCAGATCGGGTTTCGCGTACCGGGGAGATAGAAAATCCCGCGTCCCACATCGCCTGCCTACATCGGGCAGCCGAGTGAGCGGGGAACCGAGCGATTACTCGGGACGCGTCAATCCACGAGTCTTCTAGAAAATGAGAAGTATTAATTGATAAATAACGTCTGACATTCTACGCGTTTTGATTAGCTGATCTTATAACTTATTCAGTACGGTACGTTCCCGTTATGACTCGAAATCCTTGATCGGGGTCCAATTCAAGTGATGGTTTTACTATTCTCGCAATTCGCTGGTAGTGGCCTTTAGTTCGCATGTGGCATTGTTCCACGGAGGCCTTCCTCCGAAAAATCACTACGGTCGATGTCTCAGCTAGTCTCATTACACCTGGGTTGATGACTTATTAGGGATTATTTTGTTCAATGTCCTACACAAACTATACCCTACCAGGATTTGTACGGAGAAAGATGTTAAATTGACTATTTTTAAATAATATAAAAGTTTTAGTGGTAGGAATATTAAAAATAGTACACATACAATAAAAGTGCATATACAATCTATCGACACGTAACCCATCTGCGTTGAGATACCATCCTATAATAACTTACTCCTAGAAATTATAAAGGATAACTCGCGGAAAATCTTTAACCGTTAAATTCGGAGGATTCTGCATAGAGTTTTTCGTGCGGATGATGATTTATTTTAAAAATTAAAACTAATTCGATGTTTTATAAATATTTCAGACATTTTTATTACCCCAAACATTTTTTAGCATTTAATGATATTGAGGTTTTATTGGTATAATTACTAGTAAATGGTCAAAAATCTTTAAAATTGCAATTAGAAAATGAGAGGAAATCAGAAGGGTTTACCAAAAAAGTCACTATAATTACATACACCCACACATAAAAATATATAAAATTTTGGAACGAAATTTATTTTTGAAAACCTGAACTACAATCTAATTTCTCTATGAAGCTAAAATACAAGTCGCAAAAATGATTTTTAACAATGAATTAATGGCCGATATTTCAAGGGTGGCTGAAATGCATTTGATAGTTTTCATCAAAAAAAAACAAGGTCCGGTGTATTGATTTACACATCAGCTTGGATTATCACGGTTGGGGTACAGAAATTTTAATTATCATATTTATGTTAAACAAAAGTCCATTTTAGTCGCAACGATAATGAGTAACAATTTGGCCTAAGCATAATCATAAGTAATAGATGCCCAAATAATTAAGAAAATTTATTTTAATCATAGTAATGATGAATAATAAACTATTTTAACCGTGCTAACAATTTAATAGAGGTCTAAATTAATTTCAATAGTAGGTAACTTTACTTTTATTACGATCGGGTGTTGCAAAGTGAATCCTAAGCCAAAAAATGCATCCAACCTCATCGCGAGTCTGTTTCAACTAACTCCTGGCCTCTACCAACGACTTGCGATAATAGATCGGGTCTCGATATCCCTTGCCAGTATTGGTCAACTATCGGTTAGGCATTCGTCAATTTTTTGGGTAACTTAGTCCGCATTTTATTCTATTTTTACTAGTTAATTCGTCGTGGAGTGCTTCAATTGTAAAAACCAAAACAGTACGAGATTTATCGACTCGATAATTTATTTATAATATGAATAGTGACTATTATGAGTTTCTGATTATTCTGGCTAGCGGGTCTACATTAACGATAGTTCGTCGGATTGGTCGTGTCTGCGCTAATACTCGATAATGAAATTAACATCGTGATGAAAGAAACTTGAATAAATTACCCGAATATAATGGCCTGTTACTGTTCGCAGTATTGGGTTCTTCGTATCCTTGTTGTTCTCTGGAAACCGGTACGCGTTTTTAAGACATCTTAATAAATGAATTTTGATGGATACATTTTTCGCTACACTTGCTTTTATAGTTAGTTTGTGTGTCTGGTGGCAAGAAAATTGATGGCAGTCACACACATCCTCGACTGTAGCCAGGTGTACCTGTCTGAAGTCAATTTGGGTGACTTATTTGTCGTTTCTCGGGGATGTTTGTATGTTTTTGCTATCGGTAAGTGGCCATGATAATTACCAAATTCTATTGATTGACATTTTCAGGGAATGTCACGATGTATATGGATTCCGTCTTCCTGAAGATCGACCTCATTGCTCTTTTTACCATAGTGATACTAATTTATTATTCAGTTTATAGGAATTCATAGCGAATATATATTTCTTGCAATTTACTGATATTTCCCTTTTCTGATCTATTATGTGAGGCCCTATTTATTTTATTATTTCATTTTATATTTTCGGTTATTAGGGTTAATATTCTGCACTTCTCCTTGGGGTGGATAATCATTTGAGTGAATTCATTCGATCCTGCCGTCAGGACTTGTAACGCGAGTTTAGGTCGAGTTTATGGGAAATGAGTGCCGACGAAACAGCCAAAAGACTATTTTCCTTTCACCCTTTTCCACTATACGGAATGATATTGACGTTTCAGCTCCTGCGTTCTCACGCCGGAGCTTTCACGGGCACGAATTATTGGCGAATATACACGCACTTACACAATTCGATTGTATGTCTGATTTTAATTACTTGTAAGATGTTTCGGCTGTGTGCCGGTAAAATTTCGACGGAAAAAATCAATTTGTTTAGATAAATATATTTTGCCACATAATACATCGTAGTTGTCATTAATAATCTTCGTGCATAATACATCATAACTCTATCCCCACGCCGACGCCCAAGCAGAGCTCATTCGAGGTTGCCAGGACGCGACGTGGAGAGAGATTTTGAACATCCATTCACTCACATTGAAATTTCTGGCTGCAAGATTTCCAAACTGGTTAAAACGGTTCAAGTTTTTTCAAAAACTGATTAAAACTGCTTCAGGTTAAAAAACCGATTAAAATTATGTAAAAATGAATCGGTATATATACCTATTGTACGACCCTAACCTTGCGTGTTAATTGTGGTTTAGTAAAACAAAATTTGACCTTGTGAATTTCTAGTATATTCTATTCTTAATTTTTTTTATTTTGTGATTTAATTTGACAATTTTTCTTTTGAATTGTAATTGAATTGTTTCCAATTCGAATTATTTGATTTTAATTTCATTTTCATGGAATTTCGCATTTTTTGGTAAATTGTCAAATTTCGGTCAAATTGTTAGGTTTTCGTGTTATTTTTGTGTTTATTTCGTGCGGGTCTTGTTGCACTTTGTTATTATTTTAATTTATTTTTGTGTTTTATAATTTTATATTTCATTGTTTTCTTTCTCATATTTTAGCAGGGTTAGTTGATGTTTTATGGGTCCGATTTTAAATCTGCATGTTGTATCTGCGTGTGTATTACCGATTCATTTAAACAATTTTTCAAGGCCGTTTGTGTTCTGGCCCAACAGTAGTATTATCGATACTAAAGGCATTTTCCGTTATAACTTTGCAACTTCTCAAGAATTTTTAGAAACTATATATGAACTTCCACCGATTTGGGAAGATGTAACTGAAGCCGAATATAGTAAGGCTCAATCTATTTGGGAAGAAACCAATTGTAACTCTTTACTAGATTATATGATGGTTTACCTCAAACTTGATGTTTTTCTTTTGGCTGACTTTTTCCAGCAATTTCGTTCAAAGTCTTATCTTAATAACCGATTGGAACCACTTAACTTTAATGGAATTCCCGGTATGTCTTGGGCATCGGCTCTTATGACTCTTGAAGAACCAATTGAACTTTTCACTGACATGGAGATGTATAATTTTTTCGAAGGTGGAATCCGTGATGGATTAACCTTTGTTAACAAACATCACGTAGTATCTGATGACAACACCAAACTGCTTTACATTGACATCAATAATCTGTACGGTAGGCTTTAAGTCAACCATTACCATATGGAAATTTTGAATGTGTTACTGATACTAATCCATTAAATAATTTAATTAGTTTTTTGAATAAGGATCTTGAATCACTGTCATTTGCTGTCACATTTGAAGTAGATTTAGAAATCCAACATTTCTTCATGATAAACTTAATGATTTTCCAGTAGCTGCTGAAAAGATGTGCGCTCCGGGTTCTAAGGTTGAGAAGTTAATACTAACGCATTATCCAAAAAAGAATTATGTTCTTCATTGGAGACTTTTGCAGCTTTTTGTTTCTTTACAAATTAAAATTACACATATACATAGAGCCATTAAATATAATCAAAATTCAATATTTAAAAAGTATATAGACACTTACACACAACTTAGAGCGCAATCAACCAATGACTTAGATAAAAACTATTATAAACTTTTAAATAATAGCCTCTACGGAAAAACCGTTGAAAATCTTAAAAAACGAATTAATTTAAGATTATGTAATTCTGCAAAAAATTAATTAATTATTGCTCAAAACCAACTTTTCGGAAATCATTTAAAATCGACAATGATTTGGTCTCTGTGTTATTAAATAAGGAATCGGTGTGTTTAGATCGACCGAGTTACATTGGACAAACTGTACTCGATTTATCTAAACTTAGGATGTATCAATTACAATATATAGATTTAGAAAAATATTGAAATGAATTCACTTGTGAAATTAATATAGTTTCTGGGGACACCGATTCTTTTTTCTAGAAATTAAGAATTGTAAGTTAGACATTCTTTTATCTGCTATGGTTCGTGATAATCTCCTCGATACTTCTAATTATGGACCAAAACATCCCTTGTATAGTAGGAAACTTGATTTTGTCATTGTAAAGTTCAAAGACGAGAATAAAGAACTTAAATACAAGGCGTTGGTGTTCCTTCGTTCAAAATGTTATGTCCTCTTGTCTGAAGTTGAAAGTATCAAACCTAAGGGTATAACATTGAAGGGTACTGACTTAAAACATAAGTCATACCTAGATTGTTAACAAAAACTTAATTTTTTCGGTACCACAAACTCGTATTACTAGTAAAAAACATAAATTATTTACAATTAAAAACAGTAAAACTACATTAACAAATAAGGAGGATAAAAGGGGGTGGGTGGAGAAAATATAAGTGTAGCATATGGTCATTATAGGAGAGATGATGTGGTTTTAAGTAACAGTACAGAAGAATGTTCGGAAGTTAATGAAGAATATAACGATTATGAAGAACTTTGAATGAATAAATTATTTGAAAGGGTTTCTTTGTTTTTGTATATTTTTGTTGATGTTTAAAAATTTTATGTTTTTAGGTTAGTATTATTTTTTATTAAGTATTAAAAATGTCAAAAGGTAAATCATGTATATTTAAATATGTATTTTATTTTATTATTTAGTTTATCTCTTTGAAGTAATTTTAAAGAAAATTCAGGAACTTTATCCAAGAATTAAAAATACGTTGGATTATTGCGCACCAGAGTTTCTCGTAAGACAAATTTACCATTTCACAGGGATTAACATTGAAGAACTTCTCGAGATTCACTATGACAAAGTCCAGGGATCTGGTGACCAATGTGTTGCAAATTGCATTATTTGTAAAGATAGTATGAGAGTAACATGTTCAAATGGATGTCCATGTTGCCACGATTTCAAAAGTGATCAAACAATTCATATATTGTTGGCCGAAATGCGTAAAGCATATTACTCGGATATTTTTGATTTGAAATAAAAATTAATCTTTTTTATTTAATCTTTATTTGAATGGATTGAAAGTTTGTTATTTTTACAATTCAAAATTTATCGATGATTTTTAATTCTTTTTTATACATTGAAAAATTATTAATAGACTGACAATTAAATTTTAAAAATAAATAAATAATAAAAAAAATGTTAATAATAATAAAAATAAAATATTAATATAAAATAAATAAATAATTAAATAAAAAATATAATAATATTAAATAAATAATTAAATGAAAATAAAAAATAATTATTTAATTCACTTCATAAAAAAACAATTTAATTTAATAATAATATAATTTAAAAATAAATAAAATAATTGACTTGATTAAAACAAACAATTAAATTTAATAATAATAATATAATTAAAATATAAATAAATAATATTATTTACTTAAACAAATAATTAAAGTAAATAAAAAAATAAAAAATTCATGATTTTTAATCTAGCAAATATATTTTAGGATTTTTAGTCGACAGGCGATTTGAGCCAATTTTATTTTTATGGTTTTTTAAGTATGAAAAAATACTTAGGCTTTTTATTGGATACTTTTAGGTTCTTTAATCGGGTGGTTTTAGCAAATTTTATTCGAAAATACTCCACACTATAGTACGACAAATCATAGGCGATTTAAGCCAATTTTTATTTTTTAGGCTGCGAGAAAAAATACTTTTTTATCATGAATTAAAAAAAATTTAAAAACTTTAAATTTGAACATTTAAACAAAAAATTATATTAAATAGAAATTCATTAATTAAAACAAATAATTAAAAAACTTTTTTTCATTCATTAAAACAAATAATTTTTTAAAAATAAACCCCTCCTCCGAAAAAAATCTTTAGGGGGGGTCTCTGTTTTTTTTCAAGCCAAATATCTACGGCGCATAGTCCTCATATTACACTACTATATATGTATGTATCCAATTGATGAGCAAATATTTAATCTTCTGCTTTTACAGACACTTCAAAATGATTGTTAATCGGCTTTTACAATTTCGTTATTCCTAATTTAATTTTTTTTCATTGTTACACGCTTCGCGTTTTCGTTTGTTACAATCGGCTTATTCTCCAGCTGTTGTAATTTTGGTTTCGCTTATTTTTGGGTCAACCCTTAACACTGAAGTGTTTCTCCGTATATATTAAAGATTTATAATATTGTGGGGTTTACGGTTTTCAACAACCTTGACCCTAGATGAAAATTTTCTTTCTTACTCCCAGTGTTTACCCGTTGCTAGGCAACGTTGGAAATGTAACCATGGGTTTGAGGTCGCCAAAGGTGAGCGCCACGCGAGAACTGCTCTGGCCCGACCTCAAACTGGGTCCAATGCACTACCGTTAGAAGGTCTTGGTGCGATTTATCATTTCCGTCCCCCATTAATGATAGATGGTTCTATTCACGTCCTTGGCTCGCTGACTGATGGACGCTATCTGCGTGGGTTTAATTTAGTTCGAACTGTATCAATCGGAATTCAAATCATTACTCGAACACGACACTCAACAAATTTTATTTAATAAAATATTTAATACAAATTTCACGCCTTCAGGTCTTTTACTTGAACGGCCCGTCGTTTGGCCCGTTCAGCTCTACCGGGGCGGTGCTTAACTTGTTTGGCAGCAGGTTTCGAAGTGGAGGTGGCCTCTCGATATGCTAGCTGCGCCGGGGGCAAAGACCAGGGGGTAGGTCACTGCTGCTCCTTCTTGACATGCAGACAGCGCCACCTCCAAGCCCCCTAAGTTGCGTTTTCAGACTTTGGTTGAGCTGTTTTTCCTCAGCCAAACCCTTCTGCATCGGTGTTAATTTTTGATACAGGCGTTTGGCCTTACTCAGTTCCACCCAAGTACTTTTTGTCAGCTGAACTTCGGTCGTCATTTGTACGATTTGTTGGTGAAAACCTTTAATTGTCATTTGTGCCTTTGCCAGTTCTTGTTGTAGAATCTCGTGGGGATTCATGTCTACAATAGAGGGGAAAAATCAATTTCATCGATAATAGAGGTTAGTTAAATTATAATGGGACTTATATCTTATGGCGTCAGATTGTGACTGATATTTTCCCATTCTTGGTTAAATTTTTAATTAGTACTATAACGAAAAAACCTAACTAAGCACTTATATTTAATACACAAAAAAAATCATTGCAATGAATTAAATCTTTAACAATGTCGGTCGTAGCTTGTTCGTGGTAACCCCCGAGCGTATGGGTGCTCGCGATGGACGTTTGGCACTTCGTTCGTTCGTTCTCCTTTTCCTATCCATAATTGGCGTGGGACCACCACGTTGATCGCCTCCGTTGGCCCGTTCAATCTGGGATCGTCCAAGATGTGATGTACGGAGGGGCGTACCCGTCCGTACTTGGGATCAATCCGGCCGCAATGTCCCGGTTGATCTCATCTAGGTGTCGTTGCGCTCTTTGGATTTGCTGGGCCGTTTGTCGTTGATGCTCTTCCAGACGTGCGAGGAGGTGCTCCGCTTGACCTCTTATTTCCCGTGCCGAATTTCACCCGGGCTCTCGTTTGATCGCAACGAAAGGAAGGTCTATGTCATCACTGATTTTCTGATCTTTTCCTCGGGATTCTTGGACCGGTGAGATTAAGAATCCCGCGTCCCACATCGCCTGCCGGCACCGTGCAGCTGAATGTGTCGGGAAGCGAAGTGTAACCCGGGATGCGTCAATCCACGAGTCCTCTGGAAACAATAAATAATTCATTAATGGGCATAACATCGTTAGAGTTGGCGGTCTAGGTCTCCTTAGTCATGGATCGTTTCGATGGTCGCGAGATGGGCATCAGGACTTTAAGGTAGGGTCATACGAGTAGAGGCGGCTTATTGTTTCTATGAGTTACATTCCCTATTCAAAGGAGGAAAACTAGCATGGTAGAAACATACACACTTGGGTTAGAGCTGTTTGTCCCTGTTCTAGCGAGAAACTTCTTTCACTAATGGAAGTAGAGGAATGATAGACAGGATAGATGGAACCCACAAACAAACCATATGAACAATCTTACGGCTAAATTCTTAAATATTAAATTAGATTAAGAAGTAAAATTTCTTGTCGCTAAATTCGAACTTTCCGTCGTGAAAAATCAATTTATTAATACTTAAACTGTAAAAATTATTATCCAACAAAAATATATTACGAATTTGATTATTCATTTTTATAACTCTTTCGAGAAAACGAAACAATTATTATCCCAAAATCATTATTCAATAAGAATATATTTCAAACTTAATTATTCATTTTTATAACTCTTTCGAGAAAACGAAACAATTATTGTCCCAGAATCATTATTCAATAAAAATATATT
The DNA here is from genome assembly GCA_022537955.1 of Schmidtea mediterranea. Taxonomy (NCBI): domain Eukaryota; kingdom Metazoa; phylum Platyhelminthes; order Tricladida; family Dugesiidae; genus Schmidtea; species Schmidtea mediterranea. The sequence goes on along the minus strand of CM039679.1, from coordinate 9,929,580 downwards.
TCAAACTTAATTATTCATTTTTATAACTCTTTCGAGAAAACGAAACAATTATTATCCCAAAATCATTATTCAATAAAAATATGTTTCAAACTTAATTATTCATTTTTATAACTCTTTCGAGAAAACGAAACAATTATTATTCAAAAGTATATTTTAAATTTATTTAACTATTTTGATAACACGCAAAAATTATTATCTGAAAATGTATTTCGAATATACTAGTACTGTAACTTAATCGATAATTCAAGCCAATCTTCTCACTTCACCTACAAAAATCAAATCATTAATTGTTAAAAAATAGGTAGGGATATTTACGCTTTTATGGCCATTAGAATTTGCAAAATTTAGTCGTATCGTCATAGCGAACTTCTAAGCAAAGAAATTATCAGATCTTATTGAAGTAATATTTCGATTTCTAAATAAACTATAGGTAAAACTTTCGATCTCGCTTTAGATCCCAATAATTCCAATAATATTTAAACCCATCATTTCCCAAAATGCTGCGGAAAGTGCCTATCAAACTTAACAAACCAAAAATACCATGTTTTTAAATTTTACTTTATTAATAAAAATTCTTACTACACATTTTTTTAAAATGAAATTGTTCATATAGTTGAAGTCGTTTCTATTCATTATCATCTAGCGTACTCTTCATCGAAGGTATGTTGTTTACGAGTTTGAACAGTGGTAACATGGGATAATTGGCTGTCTATGAGATATTGAAAGTGTGGAGCTTGGGTTTCGTGTGATAATGAAAATTTTCCTTGGATAATAATCTCTCAGCTTAACTTAAAATTCATCTATTTTCATAGCATGGTCGGTTTCATTATCGTCGCTCTTTAGCCTTGGGATGGGCTGGGGCCGTTCTGGATGATCTCCGGCGTTTGATGCGTCTAATTAATGCTCGAGGAAATGTTTTAATTGCCTGATAATAATACTAATCCTTACCCTCTGATGTTCGCCGCTTCTCCGAGCTTGGTCGGGACTCCGTGATGCATCGTCGGACGTACTGGGGTACCGCGAGCTTACTGTTCCGGTTGTAGAATTTTTACAACTTGGCGCTTTTGACATTCTGATTTTTTATTTTTGTGGTTAGTGTAATCCAATTTAGTTCTTATATAGGGACGGGTGCGCACACGCTTTGCCGGCGAGCCAAATTATCTACATGACACACCTACTAGTTTCGTAGTGGTGTGTCGGTATGTCTGATTTTTTGGTAGGTGTCTATGAAAATTCTTTTAATTTGGGAAAAATTTTATCGATTGACATTGTAGAAATGTCAAACTGGAGCCGTGATTTGTCCTTATGATTTCGTCGATCACGATACTGTTAATTCACTATTTATTTTTTGGATTCTGAAGCAACTACCTTTTCCTGCAGCTTATTGTCACGGATTCCATCTCTTTGCTCCATTTGGTAAGATTTTATTTATGTATTCGTTTAATTATATTTCCCATTACTAGGGTTGATGTTGTAAATCTCTTATGCAGAGTGGCCTATTTCTCGAGTGGGTTGTTCGATTTATTATAATTAGTTTCGTATTTAGCTGATGTATCCATTGGTATTGTTATATTTACCTAGTCCTGCAAATTATTCTAGTTATTTTATATTTGATCAATATATTTTACCATCCCGATTTCATGTTACTTATTTTGTCTTCGGTGAGTACATTCGCTTTATTCTATTTAATCTATATTCAAACAATGTAATTGTTACTCTGATTTTATTCTATTTGCTTTATACTCTGATTTCGATTTATTCGTTTTATGATATATTTAATTAATGTACCGATTATTACGATTTATTCTATTTATTTTAGGTCTAATTAGTCGATGTCCGATTTATTTAGTTCACATTTATGTTGGCTATCTAATCCATTCTATTTAATGCATATTCAATCAATACAATTATTTCCCCGATTTTATTCTCTTTGCTTTATATTCTGATTTCAATTTATTTGTTTTATGATATATTTAATTAATATACTGATTATTATGATTCATTCTATTTATTTTAGGTCAAATTAGTCGTTGTTCGATTTATTTAGTTTATATTCATGTTTGTTATCTAATCCATTCTATTTAATTTATATTCAGTAAATTTATCTACTCGGGAATTATTCCAATTTTTCAAGAATTGTTGCGTGAGTCGACAGCTTTTACTCGTCCTGCTACCCCGTCAACCGGTGGCAGACGTCTCACATGAAATCTACTATTCAGACTGTAATTCCCATTCATCTCACATTTATGTTGATCGTTTTCGTGGCTAACTCGTTTGGCTTGTTCTAACAATACATTTTCTCATAGAATTTATTTGCGATTTTTCCTACAGAATTAAACTTGGTCAACTCTTACCGACTACGTAGATAGATTATGGGTGGCGCATTTGTAAATTGGTAATCTAAATCAGTTTTTTAAATTCGACAATAAATCCTAAAAATTATGGGGGAGCCATTTCTCGATAATATTATTAGTATTCCTTTATCCCTTTAAGATTTATTCTGTTACGGATAATTTTCCCTTTTTTGTTCATTAACCGTGATCGCCGTTGGTTATTTAGTAATTATTATTGGATTTAAATTGGTTACGCGGGGTTAATCATATTTCGGAAGCTATAACTTTGGGTTTAATTCTTTTAGAACGTGACGTTAGCGTTTCGCTTCATTTATACTGCTATGATTTAATATTCGTTTGACTTATCCGTATTAGGGTGGGTTATGATGTTGAATTTTTGCATTTTACGCAGAGTTCAAAGTAATGATTTTTTGAATAACGTTCCTCATTTATTATTTCGCACAAAAACTTTGGATTGTTGACAATTTAAAGGGCATATTTTAATTCATTGGATTTTTCTGTAGTTTAGAAGTTTGGGGTTTTCTTTTGTAATCTGGCAATATTTTGAGTGGGCGGTTATGGAGATTTTAAACATTAAATCAAATTAAGATCGAATTTCCGATACATTGATAGAGTTTTACTTTTCTATTTTTTCGTTTAAGATCATAGCAACAATTTAATGACATCGCTTTTCCCGTAACTTTCCCAAAATTGATCCTAAGATAAGTTTGTGTCGATATTAATAATTTAAGAGTGCCCACTGGACTACTCGGTGTGATGATTTTGAGCCGTGAGTTGTAAATAATATTTAGGTCGAGTTTATAGGAAATGAGCGCCGACGAAACAGCCAAAAGACTATTTCCCCTTCACCCCTTTCCACTATACGGAACGATATTGACGTTTCAGCTCCTGCGTTCATCACGCCGGAGCCTTCACGGGCACGAGTCATTGGCGATTGTACACGCACTTACACGACTCGATTATGTGTTTTATTTTACTAACTTGTGAGATGTATCGGCTGTGGACCGGAAAAAATTCAACAGGAAAAAATCTATTTGGTTTTAATATATGTTTTTGACATATACTTTGTCACATAGTTGTCATTTAGCATATTCATACATCATATATCATAACTGCCTCTTCCCACTCCGCGATCCAAGCAGAGCTCATTCGAGGTTGCAAGGATACGACGTGGAGAGAGTGTCGAACAAGCTCTCACTCACATCAAATTTCAATGTCTTCACTGGTTAAACGAGAATTGGTTCAGATTAAAACTAATTTCAAGTTTTGTAAAACTGGGTAAAATTATGTGAAAATGAATCGGTATATATACCTATTGTATGACCCTAACCTTGCGTGTTCTATTAGATTTAGTAAAACAAAATTTGACCTTGTGATTTTCTAGAATATTCTATTCTTAATTTTATTATTTGTAATTTAATTTGACAATTTTTCTTTTGCATTTTTTAATTGAATTATTTCTAATTCAAATTCTTTGATTTTTATTCCATTTTTATGGAATTTCGCATTCTTGATAAATTGTCAAATTTCGGCCAAATTTCGGTCAAATTGTTAGGTTTTCATGTTATTTTTGTGTTTATTTCGTGCGGATCTTGTTGAACTTTGTTATTATTTTAATTTATTTTTGTGTTTTATAATTTTATATTTCATTGTTTTTTTTCTCATATTTTAGTAGTGGTGGGCTTCTGGGTGTTGATATTTTTAAACTATATGGTTGTTACCCAGACAACTCCATACAAATATTCTTTCGCTTACCACTTGGCACCCATTGCTAAACAACGTTGGAACTGTGTTCGAGTGGGTCGATCGTCCGCAAAAAAGTGAGCGCTATTACTAATGCTATAATTGACCGAACGATCCATGGCTCCAACCAGCTGCCGATAGAATGCCTGTGCTAGATTTCGATTTTTAGATCCCATTATTCTTCTATCTCTTTCAAAGGTTAACCTATACTCTCATATCATTCATTGTTATGTCCATTCTCATAGTCCTTCTTATCGTCGTCCGTGTTGGTGATTATTCTATGGCCTGTACACCCTTTGTTATGTTAAATATTCACACAGTATCTCTCTTACCCTTATCTCTATTATAACCACAATGTTCTCTATTATTATTGCTAGCCTTATCATTGATACTATTATATGTATTACCTATATTAATTGTTACTACTATTACATTTATTATTATTATAATTACTATAATTACCCTTACATTCATTATTATTACTACTATTATTATTATTACTATTATTATTATCATAATTATTATCATTATTATTACAAGTACCATGATTATTATTATTATTATAAATATTATAATTATTATCGATATTATTAACGAATTTTTGTCTGGGGATTCGCCCTTATCCCTCAGCTTTATAAAATATTTTTCTTATATAAAGATTTAGCCGTAATCCATCCGTAATTTACAGTTTTCGATAAAGTAATCTTCTTAATTCGAAAAATTTTAGCAGTGTTCCGCCCTTATTTTACGATTTTATCCTTATTATGTAGTTTTCGATAAAGTATTTTTATCGACTCCGAAAATTTTTGCAGCGTTCCACCCTTATTTTATGCGTTCCATTTTTACTTTACTATTTTTGTTAAGTATTTTAATTGATTCGGAAAATTTGAGCAGCGTTCCGCTCTTATCCTACAGTTTATAAGATTATTATACTAACAATCGAACAACATTTCACTTTCGTTTCACTATTTTCTATAAGTATTTTAATCAATTCGGAAAATTTGAGTAGCGTTCCGCCCTTATTTTACAGTTTTATGATGTTTTAACTATTTCCGAAAATTTGCGCAGCGTTCTGACCATATTTTCCGTTTCAATTCAACATAATTTATTTTATTCTTAGAACATTATTTTACATGATTTTAGTCGTTCGGATTAATCTTTTTCCGATGGCTATTCATTTTAACTGTTGCTACGATTTCGAAATTTTCCCGCTACTTATTCCCTCTCTTTGTCCTTATGATCAATTTATGTTCATATTATATTTAATGAGTGGCCACTGGACTACTCGGTGTTAGTGATTTTTAGCCGATTACTGTTAAACATTTTTGGTCTATTTTTCAGGAAACGGATGGCAAAGGAGCAGCCAAAACTACTTCCCAGCCTCCCAATTTCCCCTATAAATGGACAATATTGACGTTCCGGCTACTGCTTTCTCACACTGTAGCCTTCACGGGCACGAACTATTGGCGATTATACACGCACTTACACAGTTCGATAGATTATGTGTGATTTTAATTACTTGCAGTTTGTTTTTGGCTGTGGGCCAAAAAAGAAATAAATAAATTTTACCATTGTATTTGGAATAAAAGTTTCGACGCACGAAGGCTGTAGATAGAAAATATTTATTCAGCATATTACATCATCCATTCGTTCGGCCATATACGACAATTGATAATTCATAAAAACATTGTGAGTATATCGTAAATACCATTCGAAAATCATTGTCCATTCCATAAATTTAAATCAAAATTCACCGTATACATTCCATAAATTTAATTCGAAAATTCACTACATATATTCCACAAATTTAATTCCAAAATTCACCGTGTACATTCTATTAATTCCAGTCGAAAATTTCAATCAATAATTATACACTAGCCGAGAGTGGTCGTGTTCAGGCAAAAAACTTACCCGTGTTAATTGCCTGAGTGCACGGCTCTCGATTAGTTCGCACATCAACTAATTTTCTAAAACTAAGTTGCAACTAAAATTGAAAATTTTTTCTCAGAAAAATAAGACTGAAAATTTTCAAAACACATCGGTATATATACCTATCATTTGGCCTTAACCTTGCGTGCTAATTTTATTGCGATTAGACAAAATTCGACCTTGAAATATATTTGTGTTATCTAAATTAAATTTTTATTAATTTCTTAATTTAAATTGGTAATTTATTTTTAACATTTTTAAATAAATTTATTCAACTAAAAAATATTTTATTTTTATTCATTTAATTCATTAATTTTTACTTTTATACGGTCCAATTTTACGGTCAAATTTTTCTTGTTATTATGTTATTTTTTATGTAGATATCGTGCGGTTCTTGATGCATTTTGTATTTATTTTATTTTTATGTTTTATATTTATTTATATTCTCTCAGATTTTTAAAATGTTTAGTTGGTGTTGTATGTTATATTTTAAGTTATCTTGGTGCTGGGTTTTCGTGCTGTATTACTGATGCATTTAAACAATTCTCAAGGCTATTTGTGTTCTGGCCCAACAGTAGGGTTAGTTGATGTTTAATAGGTTTGATTTTAAATCTGCATGCTATGTTTGCGTGTGTATTACCGATTCATTTAAACATTTACAAGGCCGTCTGTGTTCTGGCCCAACAAAATAATTGATAAAAAATTTACTATTTTTAGATTGACGTCATCAAGAACCCAAATTTAGTAATTTCTTGATGACGTATTTAAATATTAAATTACTAAAATTTATTTATAGTAATTTTTTCTGTGACGTCACTAAAACTTCATTTAAAATTTATTTATTATTTTCTACGTCACTGTTTAGTGACGTCAATATGATAGATAATATGATGATTTTAAGACTAAAAGCCTATCTTAATTATTTTTTTTTTTTTTTTTTTTTTTTTTAACAGATCTTTTGATTGAAATCCATAATTTGGAGTTATTTTATCACGACAGCTTAATCGAAGTAATGAATAAACTAAGCGAGAACGCAATAAGAAAAAAAGTGGCATATCTTGACAGCTTTCGGAGATAATAGAAATGAATGAAAATGGTGGGGGTTGTAAAAAAGAAAGCAAATGACAGAAAATAACAGCTTACAAAAGCAGAGACACAAATGGAGAAATCATAAGAAAACTAAGAATAAAACGAGACAAAAATCCATATAGAAAACAACAATAATAAATCAAAGTTATTTTTGAAAGAGACTTTTACAGTAATAAAGCAAATTTGATCATTTGCCGTTCAGCAAGGACAGATTATGTGCAATGCGATTGAGTTGGACGGCTTGTACATTTAGATCAATTTAAAAGAGCTACAAATATTCAAGAACTTCATGAGTAATATTTAATCCAGATACCTCAATTAGATATCAACTCGAACGATAACGTGACATTAGTCTTTAGCAGCGTATTATCGTTTCTTGAATAAAGAAGTTTTCATTGAGGGCATGTTGTAAAATATGCTACTATTTTGTTATAATTAGGACGAATTTGTAAATTACAAATTTTAATAAATAAACATTTTCATCAAATACTGACTTCAAGCAAAATATGTAATGCAAAAAACGAGTATTCAATTTATCTGTAAAATGTGACAATTAGAGTTAATTAAAAAATGAAAACTTAAAATATTATGTACAAATGAATTTACAAAACTTGTTTGTTCAATGTGAAAATAAAAGTTGTCAACCTTGATAATTCCAAATAAAATTTATACATTAATGTAAGAATATAAGAATATTTTTGTATTTATTTTCACTAAAACGTTTATGAAATAATTTTCGATGAAATAAATTAGAGATAGCTAAATTTAAAGTAAAATATTGGGTACTTTTACAACATTTCTTCTTGGGGTATAACAGGGTTGCTAGATTTTCACCACTGTGAAACTTAAAATTAATAACACAAATAAGGAGCTTTAACACTTTAATGGACAATGAAATTTAAAAAGTGCGTCCGAGAAAGGGTTAAAATAAAATCCCGGACGACTGACAACCCTAGGTATAATAAATAAAAAATATTAATACAAATAATAGACAACATAATAAAATACATAAAAATGAGATTTAATAACAATATAATTATTTTACTCCAGGGAGAAATACTGTGTAAACTTACCGAATATTATCAACAAATTCAAACACAATTTATTCATTTTATTTTATAATAAAATAAAGTTCTGCGAAGAAAACATCTGTTAGATAAATTTATAAAATAGAATTCTAACATTTATTCAAGCTAACTCTAAATAATTCAGGAAGATGCTCATCTAATCTTTCGGATAATCTACATCTATTAATATTTGACATGCAACATTTAAAGAATTCATTAAGCCGTTTTTCCGTTAGTTTCTTAATTTCATCATCTATTTTCAATTTGGCTTCACTTAGAGATGCTGAGTAAATCCATTGCCGACCGGCACGGGTGCGAATAATATTCGGCGAATCAGATGATTGCGCGAGTATTAGGCGAATCTCGTCAACCAGAACATTCTCATCGATGAATTCCGGTTTTGTAGTGATTTCGAAACAATTATTGTCATCTGCATAGAAAATATTTGACATTCTTCATTGGAACATATTAATTGTTTAAATATAATATTATTCAATAAAATAATTTATTCAATATTGAATTAAAAATAATAAATAGGACATAAAAATATGGTTGTTCATTAAGGAAATATAGTGTAACTAAATTATTTAATTGGTTTGTTGCGTTAATTGTAGCTTTGTAAACTATAATTCTAATTAGTTTAATCCAGATCAAAGTATATATATAAATATATATATTAACCATGATAAGTGTGTGTGTGATAGTCAAAACTGACGTTAATTATAGATCAAAGAACATTAAATGGAAACCAAATGGAAAAAAGATAGTATACACCAAGCGAAGTTGAGATAAATCACCTATAATATAAAAAGAAAATCAATAAATTTATAGCATATAAACACACCAACTCACCTTGAGGTTGCTTGTAAAATAGTCAATGAGACAAACCCTACACTATAGAAACAGGAAAAGTGACAGAGAAATAAAATAATGCACATTAACACAACCCATAATAAAACATACATGCCAACTTTTAACATGTAGCCATCCGAAGTTGAAAAAACCCCTATAATAAATAATTTTATAGACATTTTTGAGATAATTTTAGTAAGAAAAATGGCGGAAAAAATTTTTAATTTAAATTTTGAGATTTTTGCTAGGAAATTTTGAGTAAATGAGGATGTATCTTCATACGATTTATCCTTAAAACTAAAATTAATATAATATTTCAGATATTTCTGTCGAAAAAAATAAAACCTGAAATCCGAAAAAAAGCATAAATTTTTTAATTATATTGGTAAGTTTTAAAAAATAATCATAAACCAAATTATTTTGTGTACATAATCGATGATTTTTACAAAATATGTATAAAAAATATAATTATTTAATGCAAATAATAATTTTTATAACTTCAAAAATAATTTTACTCACATTTTTTGAATAATATCCGAAAACAAATACATATTTTTGGAGATTAGTTATTGTTACTTACTTAATTTCCTAAATATTATTTATAATAATATATATGAAATAGTTGATCAAAGTTATATTTAAGAGCTTGAATTATGATCATATTTCCTTATGAAATCATAATTCAACTCTTAAAATTTAACTTTAAGTTATATAACTATATAAAAAATAACTTACATAGCAGCTATTTAAAAAATGGCTGAAATGCATTCACAAAATAAATTCCGCCAAGTTGATTTATGTATCAACTTGAATTATAGCGGAATTTATCTCAGTGGGGCTTGGTGTACAATGTCAGCTTATAATGTTAGTAGGAAATTATGAGCTTATTGCACCCACGCACCATTGCATAATAAGTAGGGGGGATTATTACTGGTTAATATCGGTGTGTCTTGATTACATAATGATGTAATCACGATAATTATTTTTGTGTATTTTTTTAATAAATGTATTCTAATTTTTGGCGCGATTTTTTGAAATTTTTATGTTTTTCTTTATGTAATTAATTTTTGAAATTTAATGTAAAATATTTTATACGTAATTTTTTTTAAGATAAATTTTAAAATTGAGTTTAAATCATATATGATTTCTAAATAGAATTTTCAGTATAATTTTATCAATAAATTTTTTATATATGATTTTTTAAGATGAAAATTTTAGTATGATTTTTAATATATAATTTTGTAAAATAATAAATTTTATAATTTTTCAAAGAAATATATATATATATATATATGATTTTTAATTATGAAATTTTCAACATGATTTTTAAATTTTTAGTATAATTTTTTACAATGACTTTTTTATACATATTGATAACGATCAAATTTTCAAAGAAATTTAGTGTTAACATAATAATAATGATAATAATAATAATAATAATAATAAAAATTCAACCAATTAAAATCTTTATAAAAAACTAATTCTCAACACATAAACACATAAAATAAAGACGTAAAAAGATCAAAATTTATTTAATTTACATCATTACAAATCTGCTTATAATAAGCTCTTCTTAGATCAGCCAACAAATTATGTACAACTTCTTTCTTCTTGTAGTCCTTGCAGCATTTGCATCTAAATGGACAAGTCAACATTGAGGAATCAGCACAAACAATGCAGTCATCTAAACATTTCAAACCAGATCCTTGAACTGATTCTTCCGCACAATTTATTCGATGTTGATTCCTGTCATTTGATAGATCCGTGTAGCCAAATATTCAGGAGCAGAATACGAAAGCTTGTTTCTTATATTCGGAAATAGTTCTTCCATCTTCATCAGAATTGTTTCGAATACGTATGCTTCTTGTTCGACGATCATTTTTAATTTTTACAATCGTCAGAATTCAATCTATTTAAACACAATCAGTGCTTAATAAATAATCTAGTATTTCTTCGTCGGTATTAAGATTATTAATTTTTGATTTTATAAAATTAAATATTTCTTGTACTTGACTGTTGTATTTCCGGTTCTTAAATGTTTTCTGTTTTGGTAGACAAATCATACAAGTTGATTCGACAACCCATGTCAATATTCAAAGATAATGATTGAATTTGTAAATCTTGAATCTGATATTTGAGATCCCCTTCCTGTAATGGTTTCTTGTATCCCATTATTCTGCATTTTCCGCTCTTGAAGAATAAGATTGGATATTTTCCACTTCTATCCATTACATGTTGAGGTTTTCCGGCCGGGAACTTCATTCCGACTACTTGTATACGTATTAGGTAACCGATAACTAGTAACTGAACAAATAAATATTTGGTTACTTACCGACAAAACTTTAAATAAAAGTAAATCAATAACAAGAAATACAAGTAAAATACAAATTTATTAATAAAATCTTCTTCATTCTCTTTCACATCATTAATGCCTCTATACCTGTAAATCACTTGGTTATTTAGTTACTGAGTAGTTAGCAAGAAAAATTATCTTTTCTGAATAAAATTTGTATTTGATTATTGTATTTTATTGAAATCATTGAAATTATTTTGTAAAAGTCAATACGTTTTGTCAAACACTTTTCAACTATTTTTTTAAAAAATTTATCCAATTTTGAACAATTATTCTTCTATTAAATGTTATTTTTCAAAAAAATATTCATTTCGATAGTATTTACCCTTTAAATAACAATATTCTACCGACTCAACCCCTAAAAATATCAATAAACTTGTTCCTCATTGATAATTTCCCCTTAAAATACATGGTTATTGACTATAAACCCAAAATGTTACCAATAACTAGTTACTGAACCAATAAATATTAATGAAAGGTTACTGACCAATAAATTTTGAAATTTATCACATTAAAAGGTTGAACAAAAGAACTACAAGTTGAAATTTTATTAAATTTTTCACTCTTTTATCGATTATTGATGTCTCCAAATCGGTAAATTCTTTGGTTGTTTAGTTACCTTGTTGTTATCAAGCGATAATTAATCAAATTCATTGAAACCAAATCCATTGTTATATTTACTTGGTATCAACTTCTGAATACTGATAACCCATACACAGTAAATAATTCATTGATTAATAACTGAAAAACAATCACTAGGTACTGTATACAAATAACTGAGTACTGTACAACTCTCTATATACATACTAGGCATTGAATAATTTACTTATTCATTAAAAATTAATTGTACAATTTCTCTTCATTCGTAGAAATAATCATATATATTTAAATTATTCAGAAAATTGTCAATAACAACATAAGTAATGGGTAACAAAAATCTTTTAAATGCTAGTCAATTTTAATTTTAAATTAAATTACAAATAATAAAATGAAATAAATACTTGAATACAAATAATTACATGAATCAAACATTTTTTTTAGAACCGAACACGTATAGTATATTTTATTCAGATTTCAATAATATCATATCATTACAATTAACCAAAATTTTACTGATATATTTTGATAACCCTTACTCTCAACCAATCATTTTTCTTTAAATGACAATAATCCCAGCTATATTCATTATTTTTGATAAAAATCACCGACTTATTTTGATATTAAACCGAATAAATTTCTTGAAATCCCCTTAAAATAAAATCCATCTCGTGACCAATTATTTCCAATTAAAAGATCATAAATTCTCTTCTTAACCAATCTATTCTCTTTAAATGACAATATTTCCACTCTCTCAAAAGATTTACACACATTGATATCTATCTGAACAAAGCCCCTAAAAATATTATAAACTCCTCCTCTATATTCTCCATATAGAAAATATAAACCTTTGAACTCAGATATTCAACCAACTCAACCCTCTTAAAAATGACAACAAACTTGTTCTAAATCGATTATTTCCCCTTAAAATATCATTAAATTTCCTCTTAACCAATCATTTCCTTTGAAATGACATTCCCCCCACTGCACCAACAATACACATATTTTTGTAAAACCTACAAGGTAAAATTTCTTTAGAAATCTATATTTAACCGAATAAGATCCTTAAAAATCCATCATTCGGATCGTATTTACTATATGTATTCAACCAATCAAATTCTCTTAAAATTATCATAAAAATCTGAATTTCACCAATAAAAATAAATTTTCTTTAAAGTATTACAAAATTGTTATCAATACCCAACATTTTCCGCCGAAAATCACCACAATTTGATTCTGGCAACAAATTCTATCAACTAAAAAATTATCAAAAATGACTAAAATCGAATAAAGTCTGTTTCCCACATAAATTAAATTCAGTAAATTATTGTAAAATCATAAAATATATCATGTTGCTCAAATAATTAAAATTAATCAGTAAATCAAGTATAAATTCAATAAAAATTACCAGTCTACCCATAGATATAATTCAACGATTTTCATATGTATACTGATAACCACACTGAGGATCCTCTTAAAAATCTCTAAATTATACTACTTTTGTGATTGATATCCACGAAATCAATAAAATGGAAAATGAAAATAATTAATTGACCATCCTTTTTTTTACTGTAAAATCAATTAGAATTTTCGGTTTCACTAAAATATTTTTAAAAATCAACTTATTTAATCAACTTTTTAAATAGATCATAAAATTATAATTAAAATATCATTTACTATTCAAAATCTATCAGTCAATTTGGAATTTAATTGGTAAATAATTATCATAAATATATGTTTCATAATCATTTTGTTCCTAAAATAAACATTTATTTAAAATAATCCTAAAATCAAGTTAAATCTAAAAATTATCGAGAAATGTTTCTAAAATTATAAATTTACCCTCATTTCTTCAATAATTTTATTAAAAACAAAATACACAATGATTACAAGATGAATACAAGATGATTAAAATTTACTAAAATAAATACCTCGTAAAACTATTTATTATTAAAATTATCATAAAATTCCACTAAAAGCTCTAATTGATTTACATAGACTAAAATTATTTTATTTTTGTGGAGAACAACCTAATATATTGAAGGTGTAATTAAATTTATTAAAAGTTAATTAAATTTTCACTGAAAATGACAAGTCAATAATAAGTGCGCAAGTCAATAAATTGTGCGCACACAAAATTAATTAAATTTTAATCAAGATAATTAATTTTGTGTGCGCACAATTTTTTTGATAACCACTAACCCCACATATTTCAGAAAATTCCGAAAGAATATGAAAGAGATGAGTATGACAATGATTCAAAATTCAGTGATCACGTTTCGATCTACAGTGAAAATGACTCTGAAATTGTTGATGTCAAAAGATGATGCAAATGGCCTGACCAGACTACAAGAAACCCCAGAAGCAGTCATACAGAAAACACCTTCACATAACAAATAAGATTCAAGCTACAATCTCTCAGAAAATTAGATACTCCGTTAATGACCTTTATGAATTTCACAGATCACAAAATCTTTGCCAATCTTTGAATCTATTAATTTCTTTATTGGAACTCAACGTTAAAATCTAAGCTGAGCCACGAAAGCGGAGTTACTGAAATTTATTCGTGTTTGCTAATAGGATTGATTGAAGGCAAAAATATGAATGTGCCATAAAATTTTTACAGCAAACCAAAATAGGCATTATGATCACTTGATGATACCAGTTGAGTTTGGCTTAGTACACTTTTTCACGATAATAACCCGCTTTGACTTAAAATACTTTAATAAATTTCTTTTCTCCACAATATCCTATTCTCAGGTTTTTCATGTCCTTACCTGAGGCAAAATCCAAATTGTTTATAATTTCGACTTGCCATATATAATAATTCTTTTGACTGATGATTCTTAACCCAAATTGTCTCTGTCTAACAATCCTTCCTTGCAGATTTCTTTCATAATTTTCTGTATGACATATTAACTAGCCTACCATACGCTTTTCTTGAGATATCCTTTCATATTCCCTTTTGTTTACTTTCCTTGTTGGTTTGTCTAACCTGGGTTTTCCTTAATTAATTAAAGATTTTCTGTTTTTATACATTTCCTTGCTTTACAACCCTTTCTAAATTCATCTAAATTCATCATCACCACGATCATTACATTGTCTAATCTATATTTAACCCGTTTTTCAAATTCGAATTTGATAATTGGTTGATTTTCTGCAATTACAATTTTTTTTGGTAACTTTTGTCATTTACTTCCTTTTAAAATAATCTTAGATTCATAACCCCAACAATTGTAAATCTAGGTAAATCTGATTCAATTATACCTGATTCTACTGAACTCTATTACAATTCTATCGATATAAGCTTTTGAGGCATGAAGCAAATAAGCAAATTTTAATCAATTCACCAAACGGTATGATTCTTTTTACTGAATCAACTGCATTTGTTTGGTCCCAAATCAAAAGAACTTGCAAAGATGTTTCTTTATTTCTTCGAAGTTTGATTTTAGATAACGACATCAGGGTGACGTTTGTGTTTTCTATAATAATGCATCGAATTTAACAACTGCCATTGTGCATTTTATAACATAAAACCTTTTTAAAAGTAAGTTTAGACTAGGAATATTTAAACAAAAAATCCACATACTACCGGCTTTCATTTACAGGTGGTGTAATAAGCAATAGATAAATCTGAATATTGTCACCATTGGTTTAAAACTCAGAGTCTGTTGTAATATAAAAACAAATCTCCTTGTGAGTTTTTAGTATCTTTAAAAGGACTTTTTTCTCGTAAGTTAACTTAAATTACTTTCGTCCAAGGACCCCTAATCGATTTTATATTACTCTACCAATTGCCAGCTGAACATATTTATTTTCTTTGAAAATATTAAATTTTGCGCTTTATTGTAATGTTTGCATTACTTAATGTTTTAATTGATTTGCACATAATTCTGTGAATCCATCTTGATTTTGCATAACTCCACCATATCAATAAATTTTATATATTGCCGTTTACTATTTGACAAAATGAGTCAGAACATCAATTAATAAATAAATAAAAACACCTTTATTGATTATCACAATATTTTTAAAAATTAATGATAGAAAAATATAAAATTTTCAATTTTCATTATATTGGCATTAATAAAATTTCAAAAACAACTTTCAGACTTCTGGAATTTTCACATAAAAATCTCAAAAGTTTTTCTCGTGTTGTCGTTGACAACGAGTGATGATTTTGCAATTATCGTCAAATTTTAAATAATTTAAAAAAATAAAATTTGAAGCCAAAAACTAATTTTGGCATTTAAACTAATTTCATGAATTTCAAATAAATATTGATTATTTTTATAAGGAATTTTATATTTTTTATATTCAATAAAGTCAAATTTATTTGATGAAGAATCAATAAGAATTGTGGAGAAAGTTGTAAAACTGAAGAAAAAGAAATTGAGAAATATTAGCGTTGCAAGAAATAATGAAGAACTTACTGTTTTTAATGTGGTGAATTCGGTAGCCATTTTTAATTAAATGCGGACAACTGATAA
This sequence comes from Schmidtea mediterranea, assembly GCA_022537955.1. Classification (NCBI taxonomy): domain Eukaryota; kingdom Metazoa; phylum Platyhelminthes; order Tricladida; family Dugesiidae; genus Schmidtea; species Schmidtea mediterranea. The sequence goes on along the minus strand of CM039679.1, from coordinate 9,913,106 downwards.
CATTGAATTTGTCTCCGGTGATTCTGTTGTAAATTAACTGAACTGGCAATTTCAACAGATTTTCAACAAGATCTCCATGACTGAATAGTATTTAATAGAAATTAATAATATAAAATGAAAGCAATTATTTAATATTATTATTAATAAATAATTAAATAAGTTTGGCTACGATTTAATTAAAAGAAAACATCAACAAAAAACTCTTCGTATGATATATTTCAGCAGTTTAACTGTCATCTTCAGGCACCAAAAACCACCTCAATATTATGGATTAATTATATATTTTTACACAAATTATTTTTTATTTTATTAATTAATATTCGAATAAATAATTAAATATTTTAATTAAACATTTTAATAAATAAATATTTAAAAATTATTATTATTATTAGCATTAATATTATTATTTTTATTATGAATATTTATTATTATAATTATTTTTAAAAGAACTTTTTTGATTTTCACTTCTGATTGCATTTCATCTTGCAATGACATTAGGAATTTTTTATTATTTAACTATCAATAAATAATGATATCGATGTTTTATTGATATTCACAAATTTTCGGCACAGCCTTTTTCAAGTGATTTTTATTATTATTATTATTATTATTATTATTATTATTATTATTATTATTACTATTACTATTACTATTATTATTATTATTATTATTATTATTATTATTTTTTATTATTATTATTATTATTATTATTATTATTAATATTATTATTATTATTATTATCGAAAGTACGCTGCACTCGTTTTCTTCTGAAATCTTAAATAACAATCAAAATTCAAATTCCACACTTATTTATTAATTGACAATGATTATTTAAACCACCTTTATTTGTCAGGCATATTTAAATAGCTTTTCGAATTTTTGTTTTAATGAGCCATGATTCCAAACATAAATTTTAACATACTATAAAAAATGGTATGGCTATAAAATTATATTTTAATTTAAATTCATAAATTCTTAATATTAAAGAATACGAAAATTTAATAATTTCAATTTCCTTAAAGTAAGTTATTTTAATTAATATTAAATTATTATATTCACAGCTCACATTATTTAAAATCCTTCAACTTCTCCATATTTCTTATCATTGTTTTACCTTCTTTATCTTTTAACAAATAGCTTCTTTCGTGGTTTTTCAATGCTATCGCATTCGTCGTATCTTTTCTGGAATTTCTTTCAAATTTCACACTTTATAAGCACTGCATCTCCTACTTCAAATTTTTTTCTTGTTTTGATCTCTTTTGCATTCATTACCCATGCTTCTTTATTCATAATTGATCTTTCTATACCATCTTGATCTGTTAATTATCCTGCCAAAATTAAAGTCTGCTGGGCTTACTTCGATTGTTCTCTGTATTGTCCCATTCAGAGTAAATTCTACTTCGGTAATATTTCTGCCCAAATTTTTCTTCTTTGTTCCTTTAACGATGCGTTGATAAAATCTCTGAATGTACGAAACTGTTTTTCTATTAATACATTAGTGTTATGGTGGTATGGGCTTGAAAACACTATCTCGATTCCCGTTGATTTTGCCATTTATTTAATACCATTTGACTCAAAACCTTTTACACAGCAGTTCTTTCGGTGCTCAAAATTTTAAGTACAAATATTTAGCAATATCTTCAATATAATTTTTTCATCTTGTTTAACTATAAGAAATGTATCTACTATATTAAACGATGATTTCACATGAATTATTCTCTATTGACTGTTTCTTTCATTGGTTCACATATATCCATATAGATTTTCTTAAACGGTTTTGTACGTATAGTTATTTTAATTTCTTCTTTTGTTATGGTGAGTGTCTTCTTTTTTTGACACGCAATACAGTTTTCAATTACTGATTTAACTTCGTTTATCAAGTCTTCCATGTCAAAATTTTGTTGGATATAATTTGTTACTTTTCGTACTCCTGCATCGCTTAACAATGAGTCCGCCTCTTTGGTCATATCCCGTCTTTTTGATTTTGTATCAATATTTTTTTTTGTTTGTATATATATCGTATTATTTTCTATCATAAATATTCTTTATTTACATTTTATGTTTCATTCTTTATTCTGTGTATCTCTTCATTATTTTGCCACATACTTCCTCTTATGTAGTAACGGCTAATAACCTTGTTTTAAATCGTTCGCTTTTCAGTTCTTCATGTTCCATCATGCATTTTATACAGGTTCCGTGTGTTTTCCTTTACAACATATCCGCATTTGGACGATCAACACCCTTCCTGTATTGCATTTGTATATCCAAGCTTCTGAAATGATTAATCCATGACTGTAATTGTGGTGTTATTGCTTTCTTCGTTGTTATCATAAAGTGGTCTGTTCGGAAAAAAATATACTCGCATCTCACTATTATTATTATTATTATTAAGCAATGAGTTCTTGGTAGCAACATAAATTAAATATCATACATGTAAATAATAAAATAAGTCCTCGCTGATTTATTGAATTGATAAAAAGATTTTCGATTATCAAATAATCTTTTTAAATTGATGTTTTTTATTATTTACTTGTCTATTATTATTATTAATATGAATATTTTTATTATATTATTATAATTAATTATTAATATTTTGAACATATTATTATCATCTAAACATTTTAAAATTTTTGGTTTTAAAATTTTACATAAATAAAATAAATTGACTGCTATCAAAAAATATCAAATTAATATTAGAAATTAAAAATTTTAATAATCAATAAAATTCTTAAATTTAAATCTCAATAACTAATTTATTTTAATAAAGAATTGTTTACAATGATATTTAAATTTAAATAAATTATTACTTTCCTCAAATGAATTCTAACCGTCATATTCAGGTCAGAATACCAGTTTTTCAACAATGATTTCCGTGGTTTCAGCGAGTAAATACTGTATTCGAACTCTTAAACACCAAGAACGAAAAGACTAAGTATTTCACCCTACTTATCAATCTTAATTATCTCTATTTTAACAACACTGAATTCAATGGACCTTCAATTGGAAGCAATCATCAAAGACTCAAACGATCCCATAAAAGACGTTGCATCAAAGTTATTACACACAGCAGTAAGTTATAGACAACTTAAAAAGCTGCTTCATGAACTAAAAACTTCAGAGTAATGGAACGCAAGATAGATCCAATGAAGAGCAAAATGATATTATAAGGTTTATTCAACAAATAATGATAATAATAATAATAATTAAATATAATAATTTTATAATTACTTTGTGTATTCATTTCTAAGCAAAATAATATTAGAATTACTTTATCAAAATTTAAATATTTCATTATTAAAATTTATTGCAATATTATGGTGGATTTTCTTCTTCTAAAGAAAAGTTTCAAATATTAATCCTGTTGAAGGTTAATTCACTTTTCGACTTTTGGCATTGGACTTTTCTTCGTTGTATTAAGAATAAAACACATGGTTATGGAAATGTTTGTTTTCTTTTCATTTTTTCATGAACCTTTAATAGTTTCCAAGTTTCGAGAGACAAAAAATGATATACAATACAAATCCTCAGTAAAGTTATTGATAGTTGAATTATGAATTTTTGAAGAATAAATTAAAATATTTCATTATTGAATTTTAATTAAGGTTCAATAAATAATTTTTTTAATTGTAAATATTTATTATGGATATTCAGGATTAGTTATTATAATTAATATTAAAGGATTTACTTGCTGCCTATTAAATAAGGAGAAGACAATTTAAAAGCGGGAATTTGCATTCCGGAAATATTCACAAAATATATGCTAGTAAAAATGAATTGTTCTTTTCTAAAAAACACCAAATCTTGCGTCTCATGGAGCTTCTGATCCTCTGAACTACGGAATTCGTAACATATTACAAAGGAATCCCAAGAAGCGACTATTCTCAAATTGTTGTTTACATTCATTACATTTCTAACTGATCTTGATTTATTGTCCAAAGAATCTAAGCATAAATGAACAAGACATTTAACATTTGAAGATGATTCTTTGGTTGACTTCGAAATAGGGACTTGGTTAATAAAGTTGAGTTCAGGTAATTTTTGGGAATTATTCTCCATTTTTGTTCTTTTATCTTTTATTTCCTTGTTAATATCTGAGATCTATAAATAAAATGTACTGTGAAAATAATAAAACACCAACGAAATTAAGTTTTATTATTTATTTATTAGTTTCCTTATTAACTTTATTTTTTTTAGGATCACCAGTCTAACTGAAAACTATTATAGTCAAGTATTATAAAGAGTAGAATCAAGCTGAGCTTATAAATATTAATAATTGATTGATTTATTTTTTAAATTATTGAATTGGATATAAATCTAATTTGCTCTCGGTCTTGTTGTTTTAATATAAAGAACGAAGTCATTTTACTTCTTGTGTTTTAATGCCGAGCTTATTTAACAACTCAAAAAATTAAATCAAACTGAGATATAAAGAAAGAAAATTTACAAAAGCAAATGTTAATTGGAAATAAGTAGAGTTATAATTATTTTTTGACAGAATAAAGCTATAACGGAGTCTTGATCAAAATTATAACTCAACATATTTATTTACTATAAAAACCAATCACAAATTTTTACCGATCCAATCCGCCTTTGCTTGATAGTAGGATCACAACCCATTAAGGGAAACCGCCTCAAAAACCAAAATAAAGAAACCAGATTAAACTTCAATAGAAACTTCTTTGGCTCAATATCAACATAACTATTGAAAATTTCGATATCATTATATAATTATTGATAATATCTATATAACTATTAATAATATTTATGTAATTAGTAACGTCTAAATAATTTTTCATAATATATATAACCATTGATAATATTAATATAATTATTAATTTCTATAATTATTGATAATATCGATATATTATTGATAATATTTATATAATTATTGACAATATCTATGTGATAACCTAATATGAGTAAAAGCATTTTCGAAAAATTCAATCTTGTCTATACAATTTGTTTGAAAAACATTGTTAAATAATTCTAACCCTAAAATCATAGTTTTTAAAACTCTCGCTGTATCTCACTCTTACATTCTCTCAAAATTAAAATTTGATGACAAATCTATTTGCTAAATTTCAGCTCGATCTGATCACGGGAAGTGGGTTAATTTGCCGTCGAAAGATTTGTCTGGCTCATTTAAACATATATACAAAGTGAAGTTAATATAAAGAGTAAAAAAGAATATTGTGGCAATTAAAAAATAGAATTTACGGTCATTTTAAGGTCAAATATCAAATTATATAAAAAATATCGACAAAACTAACTGCTCTTTTTAAATTTACATTTCTCACTGGGTGATCAATAATTTCATTGGATTTTCCCAAAGCAAAATCTTGATTAAATTCAAAACGACTCTCTTTGGTTGAATGGATTTCATTTTGATCTGTTTGGAAGGTTTTATTGCTTTCGTTTTCTTCAGTTAAGGAAGCATCCGTAGATGAAAATATATCAGAAATCTCGTTTAAATTAGAAGGTCTAATTGTACGGAGATAAGTTGTTGGAAGTTCACAGGATAAGGGTAATTTATTTATGTTATAACCGTTATTTGCTACTGGTAGTTCCTCATTAACATTATTGGGAAGTGATTCATAAAATTTTCTCAAATTTGTCTGTATAAAATCAGTAATTTGAAGCGTATTACTAAGTTTAATTTTTCTTTTTTCCGGATCAATATTCACATCGACCCATGATTTTGGCAAGGTCAGATATAAAACCATAGAGGGGTATCTGTTGAGGTTTTGGTTTGTAAATTTCATATAAGTCGTTCGAACTGCTTTAAATAAAAAAGACACTTCAGCTGGCCGATCATTCACAAATAAATAGCAATTTTCCTTGTAGTCACAGTGAGTTAGACCTAATTTATCATCTACAGAACTAGGGACGAAAAGATTCAAAGACATCTCATGATTGTCTTCTGTAGTCTCTGATTTCAGCAATTCATGAAAATACTTGAATTTACTAGCACCAATCACAAAGGGAATCGCTTCCTTTCTTGAAGAGGTCATTGGAAGATTTAAAACCACATTATTATCATTTAATAATTTAATATGTATGTTTCTTCTGGATAGATACAAGTGGTGAAGGTTCGTGGTGATCGATTTCAAGGTTTTTTGTAAGACAAACAAAGAATTATACATTTGACAACGAACAGGGAGGTTGTGAAATATGTTTGATACTGTTATTGTGGTTCCTAAAACGGTTTTATAACTTTTAAACGTGATTATAATTATAGATTTAGAAACATTTATTTAAAAATCTGCTGAGTAAAATCATCTACTTTTTTCCACCTTTGATATTTCTTTTATTTTTATTTTATTTTTTTTATTTTACTTCTAAAATACTTATGACATACCCTTTATCATTAGTTTTATATTTATCATTCAAAGTCGCGTTAGTGTATATTTCTTATAAAAATCAATTTTATAATATATACGCATAATTCAGAAAAAACACGACAAAGCCAAATAAAAAAAATATATTTCAAGGAAATTATCCTCATCATCTTTGTCAAACAATAATTGTGCAATAATTACGATTTATTGATTTAATTAAATAATCACAATAATTTTTTTGTTGATCGAACGTTTATTTTAGTGGATTGTGATTTAATCGCCAAAGCCTCATAAAAAACTCTTTCCCACTTATTACTGAAGTTTTTATATAAAATTTTTAAATATTTTAAATTAGTTTTGTCTTTGCAGCACATTTTTCTGTGCTCAATAATATTACTCACGCTTCTCAAACGGTTAAGTTACTGAACCCGTGTGCGGGGATGACGGGAAGTCTCCCTAATGAGTGGCATTGCACCAATTGCATGTAAATCTATTCATTAGATCAGAAACTAAACCTACTGGGGTTTGATATTTAACGATTTTTGTGACAGACAATTTAAAATTTCAAAAATCTTCCGAATATGGAATTACAAAAACATTAGATTTTATGGATTATGGATTATGTATTATCAATTTGAAATACTCGATATTTTTAATATTTAATATTTATCACGATTACAACCTATTCGACTTTGCTACTATAATGACACAAAAGGTTAACCACTCCAGATTTAAGAATCATGACTCATTACCTCATGCACTGAGTAATAGCCCAATCGATAAGTGCCCAATGGGGTGCATAAAAATACCTAATGGGATAAATTTATGATATCCCTGTAACAAACATGTTCCTTTGATGTAAAGTAGTTACTGTGTGTAAATGTAATTATAACTAATGGGTCCACATGAAGCGCGAAATTAAGCTTACCGGTGCATTATTATGATATTATTGCAAAATTGCAAATCATCCTTACATATTCTTTATATATTAAATTTCAAGCTTTAGTTCACTTTTAAGCACAGTCACTTAATAGCTAGTAGTTCCTCTTCGAATGAATTTCAGTGTTCATAAAATATCAGAATTTAAGTTTGTTTGAATTTTAGTAAATTAACTGTTAATCGACACTTTCGACAGAACGCAGTGTAAGAATTACAAATGCAGAATACCCACTCATCTGTAATATTGTTAAAGTATATCTTTATGTTTTTAAATGAAAACGTCAATAGTTAGCCTTTAATATTAAACCTTTTGGTAGCTAGTAGTGATAATAACAATGTCAAAAATCTTGGCGCGCCTGCTTATAAACCAGGGCAGATCAGCGTTGTTGCAGTCATGGAACTGTGCTGAGTCAATAGCAAATATGACTTTTGATATCACGGCAAGCAATATCGGAAATGTCAGTGCAGCATGTGTGTTATTTTAACATAAGTTTTTAACAATTTGCACATTGAAGCATCAAAATTTCCAGAAGTTACGGTATTTAGCAGATTTCAGAAGCATTTTGACACACTTCATCATTGAATCTTCGAGAGCTCAGTCCATTCGACTAACGACTGTTATCAGTTAATTCACAAGCTGTTTCTCAGATTACCATGTGGAAGGAAAGTGCAGAAGAAGCTGCTAATTCTTTTGTAGAGCATCAACGAGAAGACTACAAGGAATTCAGTGGATTATGTTTGTTGTAACTTGATCCAGAAAACATACCGTTTCATTTTTGTCGGCCGGGTGCAGCTCACAGCTCGGTGGATGTCTAGAATTTTGTACTTCGTTAAATGGTCCTTCTTGAAGAGGAGATTCGTTTGTTGCAAGAAGTAACAATTACCACTGTTGTGGTTAATATTCAGTGCATAGTGAAAAGGGAATGATCTCTGCCTGTTTAAGAACATTCTGAAGTACTTAAGATCTGAAATGATTCCCTTGCTTTATTCGTTGGCATTGCTTCAAAGCCTGGATTGTATTACATAGCTGAGGAGCTTCTGGAAGCGAGGCATAGTGATGGAATGGCTCTTCCACACGATCACCATGGCACTGGCTTTGGAAAACCAAAGTTCTGACTGAAATCACTGCCATAACAAGGCTTCTAGATCTGGTAACTGTTGATTCGTGATACATTTTCAGCCTTCTAGAGATGAATATGCATTTTCTTTACGACGACGTTGAAAACTGGTCAGGTCACCCATCGTTTCTGTCATCAAAGATGAAGACGATTTCTGTTAATGTTGTCAATGACAGTGCAGAACGTAGTATGAAATTGAGTGCAGGTTTCGTGGATGCAGCCAAAACCGAGGAGAACTATTAGAACATTCTGCAGGTTGGTGAAACTGACAGAAAGAAAGTTCCAGTTCTCCAAAGCTGCAAAAGGAAACGAACAGTAGAAGATCACGAACCGTCCCTAGGCTAACCTAACTAAAAACTATATATGGTACTGTGAGACAATAGCGATTCTGTAAATTTTGTCGAACTGTATTTTACAGTCTTTGTAGTAATTCATTTTACTATAAATAGGGCAGTGCCCAACTGCTTCTTTAATCAAACTACTCGATATACTCGTATCACTAGATGGGTTACTTTAACATTAGTTGCTTTCTCTTCACTGTAGTACTATATTTATACAGTTTTCTCCAAAGGTTCAATATATCTTATTTGTTTCTCACTCAGTTCAGTTTTATCACAATTGATTTCACTTTAGCTTTATTTTCCCTGTCTCTCTTTTAATATTTTGTTTTTATTTCCCATTTGTCTTTGACTTTTATAATGATTACTTGTTGACGTTAAAGATAATCTAAATTTCTTTATTAAATAATTCTCTATTTCCATACATTTTCGGAATCTTTGACACACTTTTATTCATGTTCCAACAGCCCTTATAATCCATTTCTTATCTTGGATGATAAGAAAATTCCATTCCCAAATTGTTTTTGTTTTCTATCTGCACTTACTAATTAAGAATTACCTTGTCATATTTCTTAGTTTAACTTTATTGATTTAGTATTTCTCTTCTCAATTTTCGTTTCTTGTTCTCAATCTTTCATGTCAGAGTTCCGCTAAGAAATACTCCCCAATTTATACCTTTATTACCTGATTAATTAATTTTATTATTAAGGTATTATGTGAACTATAATTAACATAGGTTTCATCAGGAACAATCAAAAGTCGATCAATGGTTTCCTTAGTTTTTCTACTAACGCCTTATAATATCCATTTTCAATGTCTGTGACTGCAATTTATTTCCTTAGTTCAAGTAGGTTTGCATTTTTTTATGTAAAAATTATTTACATCTTATTTTATATTCTATTTTGTGTCTTAAACTAAAAATTGATATTGTTTTATAATTTCTGATCTCAAAATTGTAATTTCTTATGTAGTGTTATATATTCTACTGACAAATTATAAGTAAAATATTAATTTAAATTTCTTTTTTTCGTTATTTTTCAACTTTATTATTTGGCATTTTGTAGATTTTATTTTAAAAAACAAATAATTATGATATTTTGAATAAAAAGGTTAAATGGATTTGTGACATGAAAATAATTAAAAATTTATTTATGTTCAAATTTTGTCTTACAGAAAAGATTGAACGCCCTTTTTTCTTAGGTTATATGTTAAATAAATTAATGGCTTTCTAGTTTGATGCAAATAATTTAAAAGGGGTCTCATCATTTAGTGCTTTAGATAACGTATATTTCGGTGTATAAGACGACCCTTAAAGTCAAAAAATCACCCTTGAAAATTGTGGGTCGTCTTATACAACCGATATCAAAGAAAGTATTACAGTACAGGTAGTTGTATTTATACTACTTTTATGCATATCTAAAACCCATCAAATTCATCACCATCATCACCGTCTGTTTCGAAAAGTTTTTCGAATACATCACGAGATTCATCACAGATACCATCATCGTAGGGATTCCATTCTGGTTCTGGCAAGTCGACTTCGGCTTCACCTTCGCTTTCATACAATAAATCATCCTCACTACCATCCATGGCATTAAATATTCCACATTTTTTAAAGGATTTTATGACACTTTCTACCTTAACATTATCCCATGCTTTTATAACAAACTCGCAAAGAACATCAAGTGAGGCACCACGCATAGCTCCGTTTTTTGTAAATGACTTTTCACCATTCATCATCCACTCATTCCATTGTGCTCTAGCATTATCCTTGAATGGCTTATTTAAGCTTACGTCAAGCGGCTGAAGTACAGAAGTTAAACCACCTGGGATAACCGCAATATCGGTGTTGTTGCGCGCTAAACGAGTTTTAGAATTAGCCGTTATATGGCTCCGAAACATATCCCAGACCAACAAACTGCGTTCCTTTCGCATACCACCTGGCCGTCTGTTCCAAATATTTTCAATCCATAACTTTACACCATTCTCGTCCATCCACCCTTTCTCGTGGAAGTGAACCAAAACACCAGGAGGAAAAGTTATTTTAGGTTTTGTTTTACGTTTAAAGATAACCATTGGTTTCAATTTAGTACCATCTGCCATGCACCCTAATACCACTGTAAATCTTGTCTTCTCGTGTCCTGTACTTTTCACGTTTACTGTTCTTACACCTCCTTTAAAATCCACTGTTTTATTACCAAGCATGTCAAAATTCATTGGAGTTTCATCCATATTTCCGATATGGGATAATGGAAATTTATGCCTTTTCCTTAGCTGAATTATGAAATGGTGGAAGTTTGTTATTTTGTGCTCGAGATCTTTTGGTAGTTTCTGAGCGATTTTTGTTTTTTCTCTTATTACTAAATTTCTTCTGTTCATAAACCTACTGCACCATCCCACTGTAGCTTTGAATTCTTTACTTTCTTCTTTGTTTGCCTTGGCCCATTTCAAAGCATGAGATCTTATTTTATTTCTGGTCACAATGTAGCCATCTTGTCTCTGCTGGAGTACCCATTCTGCAACGTCGTCTTCCAATTTCGACCAACGTGTGATTCCTCGCCGCATTGCACATTTGTTTTTGGGCATTTGTCTTATATCATCCTCCTTCTTTCTCCATTCTCGTACCATCTTTTCAGTAACATCAAATTGTCTTGCAGCAGCGCAGTTGTTCGAACCCTTGGCTACGTCTACGACTTTCAACTTGAAACTTGCCTCATATTTTCTTCTTTTTGTTGGCGGTTCCATTCCTGATATGGGTTTAATAATAAAATGACCACAATCTATACCAATCTATACTGAATCTATACTAATAAATCATCTTTACATAACCAATATTTCATAAGATACCGGGTGTTGCAATCTCTAGCCTAGGCTAAACAAACATGGTTTCGTTATTTAGCAGTCGTCTTATACAACCGATATATGATAAATCTTAAAAATTTGCTTTAATTTTGTACCTCGTCTTATCTGACGGTCGCCTTATACGCCGAAATATACGGTATATATTTTGCTTTCTCTACAACTTTCATCCATTTCACTTCTCTTGAGTAAACTTCAAATGCGAAAATCCAGTCTAACAGAGGGTTTATTTTTCGATTCACATAAAGTTTTTTGGGTTATTATTATTGAAAATCGGTTGCCTCTGACTCCTTTTCGTGTCCTTTTCGAATCAAGTAAGCAAACCCAACACAGAATAATTTTATTTGCACTTTATCACAGTTACAACTCAATCCGATTTATTTCAATGTTTTGTAATCACAATTTCACTAATTTATTTGCACCCTTCAACCACAGTATAAATTTGATTATCTTAAGGTAGGTTATCCAATGGATAATCACCCTTTCTGATAGATAACTTTGACTTTACTTGAGTTTAGATTCTTCTACTGACCTGACTACACTACTCGTTTGCTTCGACCACTGGCCATTTCGTGTTTTTCCCTTTTCCTTTTATACTCCTGCTCAGACTGTTTTTAGATGATTGTCAACAACATTTGCTACATTATTGAATTATTAAAAATAATTACTTCCCACAGACCACCTTAGCCGACATTTGTCATCAACGTTTACTCCATTACTAAATTACAAATTAGGAAAAAATTACCTCTCCATAGATCAGTGGGGCCCATATAATATTGTTTTGGCCAATTTACCCTTTTATATTATTTCGTCTGCACGCCGGGTTTTCCTTATCTCTCGGTTTTTCCTCATCTCTCGGTTTTTCCTCATCTCTCGGATTTTCCTCATCTCTCGGGTTTCCCATTGCCTCGGGCTTCCCATTGACTCGGGCTTCCCATTATTAATTAATTTTTTTTAATTAATTTCTTTTTTTATCTTATATTATTTTCTAGGGACCCCTCACTAAATTTTTATTATTATTTCTGGACTCGTCTCTCAATTTGGCGTTCAACCATACCAATTTCCCCCGATCTATACTACTTTCGAATTTTTGTAAATTTTTTAATTAATGTTGCACTTTTATCATTTTGGTGTTTTATTGATTTTACTGTGCTTTTTTCGTAATACCCCAACAAAATTATTAAGATAATTTCGACCGCTGTAATTAACTTCTTTTTAAAATGTCTAGCTTTCTAAAATTGCTGAACTCGGATGATGACTGTTAGAAAATTTCAAATCATCAAACTAGATGGGAAATCAAAATGAAGGAAATGGTGAAATGCCCATAGTCAGATATATGATTCCCAATTGAGACAACAAACAATTAATGATAAATAACAGGAGGTCAATAACGCTTAAAATAATGATTTGAAATGAGTTTTCTCAAACTGAATTCCTGGATGACAATCCAATTTCCCGGTAAGCATTAATAATTTTCAAAAAGAAATTTATCATTTTTAATTATCAATGTATTAAAGATTTTTAAAAAAGATAATTATTTTACATTGATTTATTTATTGATCAATTTAAGTAATTATTTATATAGATACTTCATTCTATTTTTATTAGTAGGGATCGGAAAAGAGTGCTTTTTATTTTCCAAATAAAATTGAGGAATCGATTAGGAATATTCTATTTAAGAAAATATATTAATATTTATTTTTAAAAATAAAGTAATTAATATTTATTAAAATATAAATATAGTAATTTTTGCAGATTTTCTGTTGTTAAGCGCCGTTTGTTATCTGTAAAAATGTTATTAAACATCGAAAAACTACGCTCGACCAAACATCTTGTCAGTGGTGCATATTTGGAAATTATCAGAATCAGTACAGTTTATTTGGTGATAATTCATTAAAACAATTTATCTGGATTTCTTTCAAAGCAATTGTCAAAAATTTTGATATTTCAACATCTCTAATTTGATGTTTTAAATTCCCAACCAATCTTGTTTGCTCAATGACTGTTAAACCTTCCCTTTCGATTTTAGTGATATTTTAAGGTTTATTATTGAATTTATTTATAAATTTACTATTTTTAACCCATAGATTTGAAAAAGTGCTTTTTTGAAAAAAGAATTATTAGATTAGCATAAATATAAATATATCAATAATCAATTACTTGAATTTAAAATACATGTTTATGAATTTAGAATGTTACATATAAATTAATCTATTTGACATTAAAATTTTAAGCCAAAAAGGTTGACGGAAGTAGATATGAGGCTCTGTGGATCACAATGATTTATAACGAATATACCCCCTAGACGGCGCCAGTGTTTCGATTACATAAATAGAGTTTTCTCGCGGTTTGTCGACAAATTATCCCGCATTTGGTCAATGATACATGGCTCATTTGCAAATTTAAGTGTGAAATGTAAAATTATAATTTCTGACTATAATCAAAAGCGTTTTTGTTCCGAGATTTTTTTCACCATAAAAAGTACAACTACTAATTCAAAAATGCAAATAATGACTTTTAAGTGCAAAAGGTAAAAATATAATTTCCGACTAAAATCAAAAGTATTTTTGTTTCGAGATTTTTCTTCACTATAAAGTGTGATTATTGATTCAAAACTGCAAATAATGATTTTTAAGTGCAAAAGGTAAAAATATAATTTCTGATTATAATCAGAGGTGATTTTTGTTTCGAGATTTTTCTTCACTATAAAAAGTGTAATTATTGATTCAAAAGTGCAAATAATGATTTTTAATTCCAAAAGGGAAAAATATAATTCACAGATGTTTTTGTTCCCAGACTATTCTATACCAGGAAAAATGCAAATATCGATTTTTGAGTGAAAATATAAGTCAACATAAAAGTACAAGTGCTGAAACATTCTAAATGTGGAAAAAAAACTTTATTTTGTGCATGGAAAAGATGTGTTATTTGACGAAAAACAATATTATATACAAATATCAAGGAAAAGGTTTTTAAAGGAACCATTTTGGGAACATTGGGAACGTGATATAATTATCCAAGACATCCTTTATGAAAAAGTTGCATCATAGTTTAACTAAGAAGCATCTGAAATAAAATCATCCAAAAGTATCTTAGTTCTCCTTGAAATCAAGAAACCCAAAATCAATCGATAAATATCGGATATTGGGCTTTGTCCGGTGAACCTTACCAAATATTCACATATTTATTAATGAGAAAAGTTTTTGGCAGCGAATTCAAATATTAGTTCAAATGTCTAATATTATTACACGAGATACGAATTTTTGTTTAAATAAACTCATTTTATTAATAAATAAATTTTGTTATTTGTTACATAAAATATTAAATTTAATTCAAAATTTTGGAGTTATAAAAAATGTATAAAAAAAGTGGAAAATTTTTTAGAAATTAATAAAAAACATTCAAAATGTAAAAATTTAAATTTCATAATTAAAAATTCAATTAAAAATGAATTCATTTAAATAAAAAATAATTTATTTAAACAAAAATATTATTTTAAAAATAAATCAGAATTCTGCAAATAAATCGACAGCTTCTGTATTTCAAAAGGCGAATATATCTTTAAAAATCGTCAAAATTGGAATTTAAATTTAAGCATATAAAAATACTACTTTTTTGCACAGTTGAATTAAAAATCAATATTTCTATTTTGTTATGATGAAAAACCATCAGTCACCAAAAATTATCCTGTCTATAGTCGGGAAAACTAAACGCGTTTCTGAAATTGCACTTAAAAATCAATATTTTCACATAAAAATCAATATTTTCACCTAAAAATCAATATTTGCACTTTAAAACAATATTTTTACATAGAATCAATATTTTCATAAAATACTAATATTTGCACTTAAAAATCAATATTTGCACTTATAAATCAATAATTTCAGGTCTATTACCGCCAGGTGTAGCGTGATAACTGATAACATATCATTTAACTGAAATCGATTAGAAACATCTTAATCCAATTATATTCAATTTTGATTGGCTCTTAGACATTTTAAAAAATATGAAAAGTTTTTCTCATTATACATTTTAATTATTATTTAATTTAAATAAATTCTGCTAAGCAGAAAACATTGCCGAATGAAATTATTTCCGAAAATTACCCTGTTTGCATGTGACAGCAGAATGTGCCATTATTTGTCCCATTTTATCAAACACCCAATTTTTACCGAGGGCCGAATTATCTGCAGTATTTTTAGATAGTATAGATAGATTTGATATGGCACAGATAGATGATAAGACCTCTCCTCGAAAACCAAAGGTATTAATGGTTTCAATATCGGTAAATTCGGAAATTTTCGATGTACAATGCCTTTGACATATTAATGGAACATCATCAAACCCACAACCGTCATCGATAACTTCTATCTTATCTAAACCAAATCTTTTCTAGGAATTTCAAATTAAGATTGCTAAGATAATTGAATAAAAATTACTAAATTAATAAATATTCGACTAGCGCAAGCATCTATTGAATTTTCAACCAATTCTTTTATTACACATTCAACTGATGATATAACATAACTACTTGATATTAGTTTAACGGTGGAATCATTTAATTTTTTCATTTTGAAAATTTTAAAATAGTTTTACAAAAACTATTGTTATCAAAAAACGAAATTTAATGTATTATATAAATTCACACTTTCCAAATGACTTATTTAAAATAATTAATCAGTTCATCGATTATTTAAACAAGTGATATTAAAAATTTATTCGAACAAATTATTATAAATTTATATAATGTAATAAGAAATAAGTAAAAATAAAATATTAGTTTGTAAAGTAAAGCGTCTAAGAACGCAGATTTTATTAATAAATTAATAAAAAATCAATTCATATTTTCAACAAATAAAAATCCTAAAATTATTTCATTTTATTTTGTAGGTTGAAAATGATCTCATGTGTGTATCAGTAATTTATTCAGTTTATTTACAACAATTTTAATGTAGAAATTTGTATTGAGTTTAGAGTGACTATAAATAAGACTTAAAATTTTTCCATGTATTTATAATGGTGGGATAATGGTCTATTACCTTGTGTTGGGCCAGAACACAAATAGCCTTGAGAATTGTGGTGGGTTACTGGGTTTTGACATTTTTAAAACTATATGGTTGTTATCCAGACAACCCCATACAAATATCCTTTCGCTTACCACTCGGCACCCGTTGCTAAGCAACGTTGGAACTGTGTTCGAGTGGGTAGATCGTCCGCAAAAAGTGAGCGTTATTGCTAACACCATAATTGACCGAACGATCTCTGGGTCCAACGAGCTGTCGATAGAAGACCTATGCTCGCTTTTAAATTATTTGGTCCCCTTGCGTCTAAATTTCTATCGTTTATCTAACTATTTTGATGACCTTAGTTTGGAAACAAAATGGGTGGTACTTATTATTTAAACCCTTCTACAATGTTGTTTCAAACCACTAAGATGATATAAATATAACAAGATGTATACAGGAACTACAATATATAAAAACAACGATCTCTATCACGCTTTATTTATCTATTAAATACATGAACTATAAGAATCCAGACTTATCTGAAGATCGAGCGGCTCGGCGCTTAGCCCACTCCTTACGTCCAGGTCAACGACTGGTTGTTACTGTTGGGATTGGAGTAGTGGTCGTGGTAGTGGGTGACGTTAGGGTTGTAGATGGGGCAACACTCGCTTCGCGATAGGCCAATTGAGCAGGGGCGAAGACTAGGGGGTAGGTCACCGCTGCCCCTTCTTGACAGGCGGACAACGCTACCTCCAGCCCCCGGATTTGAGTCTTCAGTCCTTGGACCAATTGCTTCTCTTCCGCCCATCCCTTTTGCGCCGCGGCCAGTTTTTGGTATAGCGGTTTGACTCTCTTTGGCTCTATCCATGTCGCCTTAATTTGTTGAGTTTCCCGGACTATTTGGACGAGTTGGTCATGGAGTTTCTTATTGGCCTGTCTTGCATGGGTTAATTCAGTTTATTGTAGTTTCACGGGGTCCATGTCTAGAATAATGAGGGGTGAATTTCTGTGATGATTTCTATAGTAATAAGTGTGATTAATCGTAAACATAGTTATGAAACGAATTTAAAATAAACAAAAGAAGAATTTTTAAAACTAGATTTCCAATAGTTTACTAAATAACAGAACGTTCTAATCATTAATTGTCACTGTTTTAGATGATTATTCGTCTGTGAGGAATCGCTTGATCCCTTCTTCTGAGGAGTAACCAGGGATCACAAACACTGGCCTCTTGGTATTTCGTGTCGGTCTCGGGGAAGGTGGATAGTTGCTTGCTAGACGCCCCGCCGCTAGGTCGTCTTGGACGTTGGCCAAGTATCTCATGGCCCGCTCTACAGCAGCCTCGACGTGGCGCTGGTGGTGCAGGAGACCTTCCAGGAGTTCTTGGGCCTGAGCTAGTATGTCTGGGGATGGATTTGGTTCACTGGACAGTTTTCTGAACTGTCGCATAAAGTCTTCTGGTGAGATATCTTCCTGCCTGTCGTCTTCTGGCATGTTATGGCATCGCTCTCGATACACTCGATTCCATGCCTGTCGCCATTGCTCCACGATATGAGTAGGGAGTTCAACGATAGCTCCAGATTGTCCTGAATAGAAAAATTGGTGAGATTAGCGTTATTACCCAGTATTTCTCTTAGCATTTTAGATTTGATTGGCTATCTTGTGGTTCTCAATTATATAAATTTCCTCGTCGTTTAAAGAAAACTGAATTAACTAATTTTTAAATGCTCTAAACCTCACGGAACTCGAAGTTGGAAGTGTGTTACTAACAGGGCTGGCATTGTATTCTCGACTCGGTCGCCTTCTCCTCCTTGTTCGCGGTGAAAAATAGCGGGTCATATGGCTGGCATTATCTTTGGAAACAAGGAAAAATCGGTACTCCAAAACTACTAGGGTTACGCATTCTTATGCCGTAAAGGTTCATTCGAGAGAAGTTCATCATTCGGTTTATTGAACAATCAAAATACCTAAATCGGATGTAGGGATGATAATGATAAAACGATCTATCGATTCGACTGAAGTAAATAGAAAAAAAAATACTTGGAGAGATCGCAATACCAATATTTTATTTTACGAGACAAAATTTTAACCTGGATTACTGAGATGAAGTATCTAAGAAATTTCTTTTCCAAAGAAAATGATCGTCGAGCGGTGGCTTAGGTGGTTAGAACCGGAATCTTCACGTGGAAATTGTTAATTCGAATATTTATAACACGGAAGACCAATGAGATCGATGATGGCGAATAATTTTATTTAATAACAAAGGAATTGGTTGTTGTACTTAACAGTGGAATGTCAGGGATTTGTCGTGTTGGAAATCGGCCGTGTGCGGAAATATCACAATGTACCATTAGGTATGGAATTATTTGGTCATCGCATTTAATCCGAAGAGTTTGCTTATTGACTCGTGCGTTTTCATTTGGCGGGGAAAAACGATAAGATTTTGATTCAGAATTGTTTTCTAAGGCTCAAGTACAATTACAATCTCGTTATTAGAAATAATCAAACTTACTCGTCAAAGGGGCTTCTGCGATATCCTGAGAATGGATTTTTGGATCTTCACCTAAGCCATTTAGTGAATACATGATTTTCGTTAGTTAAAAATGATGTGTTCTCTACTATCGTCGGTGGATATATTGGTACGGTGTGCCGGATGATCGAATTAGATGGACAGGATGTGAATGTCGATTGCAACGCGACTACAACGAGGTGGATGTTTACATCGCCGGAAATGTCGGCGAGTTTTCGTTGGGGTAATATTGTTTACTTTGTAGCTTATAAGTTTACGAAATTCATTTTAGGCGAGTTGGACTTTTAGGATTGCGAGTTTGTGAATTATCGGGTAAGTTTTATGAGTTAACTTTTACTATAATGAATTTCTTATTTAGCGTGTAATGCGGGTGAATTTAGGGAATTTAACCACTCTGTATTTTCGTGCATTTTGGAATTTTCTTTTCACTATCGATCGCCCAGTTGATTTATTGGAAAGTTTTGTCGGATCATTAACTTTCTCTGGTCATTTGGTAATTTATAGTATATATTTAATTAATTAATTTCGGTGCGAATTTCAGGGGATTTTCCTCGTTGGTAGCGTTCGCAAAAATTATTTCGTCGGATTTATTTACCTTCTGGTGTCGCGACTTACTCAGATTTTATTCTGTCAATCATTGTTCACCATCACGATAATGAAGATTGGTTCTGGTTCTGACGGGATCCTAGCTTAATATCATCGAACTACTCTGCTTGCCATCTGGATTGTATCTTTCTCATCTCGGGTGGTTGAACTGGAGTTTTAATCGTCATTTTATGCCTAAGTTTAGTAAGTGTGGTGTTTTCATTTTAATAAAATAAAGTTTATATGGCTTTAATTTTGTTTTCAAGATTTTTAATAGTAAAGTAACTCTTTGCAATGTTTATGACGAATTATGGTAAAAGATTTTATTGATTATTAATAGCTTACGATGATTACCTTAGAGATTTTTATATAAAACCAATTATTCGGGTGGTATGATTGATTAATAGCTAGAATTAGTTCTATAAACCGTACTAAAGTGGATTTATTTTAAATGATTTCATTTATTACACGGTAATCAACAAGAACGCGTTTATGCTTCGACTCATAGCCTGATTAAGTTCGTTATCTTACTAGAGATTTTGAGTTGATCTGTTTAAATTAAAAATTTTTAATTCAAAGTTAAGTTAGTAATTTAAATCTTTTATAGCAGCGATTTCATATTGACTTATTCCCAGTAACCTTTCCCTTTAATAAGCCTTAAACGCATTTATGTTCACATTGGTGGGTTGCAGGGTTTCGCCGTTTGTTTATCTTTATTGTTGCCTCAGTAACGCCATACAAAATGATTCTAGCTGCCACTTAGCACCCGTTGCTAGGCAAGGTTGGTAATGTGTTCAAGTGGTGGATTATCCGCAAAAATTGAGTATTATCGCTAGTACTGTAAATTCTTCTGGCGATATATCCTCTTGCTTGTCTTCTTCGGGCACGTCAGGGCATTGCTCTCGATACACCCGATTCCATGCCTGCCTCCATTGTTCCACGACATGAGCAGGGAGTTCAACCATAGCTCCAGTTTGTCCTGAATGGAAAAATTGTTTTTACTCAGTATTTCTCTTGACATTTTTAGATTGGGACGGTGATCTGGTGGTTCGCAATTATGTAACATTTCTCGTCGTTTAAGAAAACTGGATTAACTCAATTTCAAATGCGCTAAAACTCACGGAACTCGAAGTTGAACGCGTTTTACTAGCTGGTCTGGCAATGTATTGGAAAAAGGAGGAGAAAGATACTTCGAAGCTACTGGGTTACGCGTTCTCATGACGTAAGGGTCCGTTGGAAAAAAGAAATCTTTATGGATATTAAAAATGAAAATTGCAATTCGTTTATGGCCGTATCTTATTTTGCGTACAAATGGTTTATTCGTTGTATATGTTCATAATATTCGGTTAGGTATATATTTAAGTATTAGTATAAAATAAAATCAATAAATAATACTGTAAGAAAACCTTTCAAAATGTCATTTGGACATTTACTAAATTTTTGAATAGAACTGAATTAAGTGAGTTAACTTTTACGAAACAATAACTTGATAATGAAACATTCATATGTTTTAAAATAAAGTGATTTTAACAATTACCGTTTAATTATTTGAAAAAACAAAACAGTTACAAAGGTTTCCAATTCATACTTAATGTCTGATGCAAGAATACTAAGATATGTTAACAAGTATAGCTTATCGATTCACGGCCTTCAATCCGGAGAATTTACTCACTAATGGTATGGTGTTGATTCTGGGTCGTTCCTGTGGCTCGAATACGATTATAAATTTGTTATAGAAATTAATTAAAATTTACTTAAGGGGGTTTCCGTAACATTTGGAGATTGAAACTCTAAGTCCTCGTCTGAGATGTTTGGTGAATACATAACTTGATAAAGAAACTGATGTATGGTCTATTATTGACGATAGATATAATGAAGAATATACAATTGAAAATCAGACGGGCAGGAAGTGAATGCCACTTATAACTCGGCTACGATAGTGAATGTTTATATCGCCGGAAATGTCAACGAGTAAGATTGTTTATTTTTCAACTGGTAATTTACGAAACTTATTTTAGGCGAATGAACTTTTAAGGTCGCGCGTTCGTGGATTATTTTGGTGAGTTACATATTTTCATGGTATTTAAACGTTTTCTAGCAATGTTTTTAAGGAAAGCATCTGCATCATGCCGTCGAAGTTTTCTCTGTTGGGGATTTTATTATTTAGTGTTTTACCTGTTGGAAATTTTTTCTTATCGTCTCTCGAAAAATTCAGATCACTTCACCAGTGTTGTCGAAAATCAGCGGTAAGCCTTTCCTATGGTTCGATATTTAATGTGATATTAATATAAATTTTGGATGTCGTCTTGATTGTTCTATCGTATTAAATTTTTGTGTACTCTTGATTTTCTATCGATTAGGTACTAGTTTTCGTATTTTATGGTCTATATTTGGGTTTTGCATTCGTAATTTACGCCTCACTTTTATCCTAAGCTATGATGAATTGGTCAACATTTTCCTATTAACGCTTTTCCCAATTTCTTAATAACAATATCAATTTTTCGTTAAAATAATGATGTAACGTTTTAGTATTGACTTCTCATTGATTTTATTTTAGCTGATTGTGAAGTTGAGCGACGGGTTTGTACTTATTTTCCATTTATTTATTTTGTCTTTAATCTATTAATTAATTCATTTAACCAACAAAATCTCCTTATTTTTTAACATATTACTTTCGATTAATAAGTTATTTGACTTCAAATCGATAAGTTACCCTACTTTTAAATCGATGAATATTCAATTAATAAATTATTTAATTTTACTTTAAACTTTGTTTGGTCAATAAATTACGTTAATCATTACACTACTTTATTTTAATCAATTACTTTACCCTTTTAATCAATGAATCAAAGCTTTACTTTCTTCTTACTCAAAGATTTACTGGATTTTTATCAGAACATTGCTTTACTTTTATTCGAATCAATTTAATGTTAATTGAGAAATTACTTGGTTTACCCCATGACTTTCTTTAGTTTACTCAACGAATTAGATTACTGTTAATCAACGAATTTACATCACTTAGCTTCAATCATTAAATTAATTTACAGAAAAGGAATTATATCAATTTAGCTCAATAGTTATTCTAGTCAATTTAACTTAATCAATGAGTTATTTATCTTGAACCAATAATCAATAATTTACTCGAATCAATGAATTTCTGTTTTAATAACGTTTAATATTTTATTCCGAGATGTAAATTCGATTTAATTATGCCAATGATTTTTATCTAATTTATTTCAAATTATTAATCCAAATTAGGTATATCAACGACTTCAATTTGATTTATTCCCGTACCCTTTCCCTTTAATAGGCCTTAGGCGCATATTGTGTTTATATTATATTTAATGAGTGCCCACTGGACTACTCGGTGTGATGATTTTGAGCCGTGCGTGAGAGAATTTAGGTCGATTTTACAGAAATGAGAGACGAGGAAGCAGCCAAGAGACTTCTTCCTTATTTCTCGCTTCTGCTATACGGATAGTATTGACGTTCCAACCCTGCGTTCCGCACGCCGGGTCTTCACGGGCACAGATCATTGGCGATATTCCACGCACTTACACGAATCTGAATTGTATGTAGATTTTATTTACTTGCGATAGGTGTTGGCTGTGGGCCGGAAAAATTTCGACAGGTTAATTAGTATTATTAAATGCATGAAAAACAATTGTAATATTATAAATATTTATTAACATATTAAATAATCAACATACAAAATTACTTGTCCAACCAATAAAACATAAAGCATAAAATTGCATCTCCCCCCACGCCGACATCCAAGCAGAGCTCTACCGAGGTTGCGAGGATGTGACGTGGAGAGACCTCCAAATAAACTAATTCTCACCTAAAAGTAAGTTCTAAATATAGATTTGCAAACAAAATTCTAGATCAAAAATGATTTTTAAAAAATGTTTTCAAAATGGTTAGTTTTAATGTGAAAATGGATCGGTATTTATACCTATTTTCTGTCCCTAACCTCGCATGTTAAATTTGATGCAGTAAAACAAAATTCGACCTTGTTATTTTCTAGTTTATTCTAATCTTTAATTTTATTATTTTTTCAATTTATTTTAATAATTTTTCGTTTAGAATTTTTATCGAATTATTACTAATTCAACTCTTTTGATTTAAGTTTCATTTTCATGAACTTTTATTACTTTATCAATTTTTGTCGAATTTGTTGTGTTTTCTTGTTATGTTTGTGTTGGTATCGTGCGGATCTTGTTTCGTTTTGTTATTATTTTAATTTATTTTTATGTTCATTATTTTATATTTAATTCTCTTTTTTCTCATATTTGATAGGGTTTAATTGATGTTTCAATAGGTTTATTTAAATTTGCATGTTATATTTGCATGTGTGTTACCGATCCATTTAAACATTTCTCAAGGCCATATGTGTTCTGGCCCAACAACATTATATTTAATGAGTGCCCACTGGACTACTCGGTGTGGTGATTTTGAGCCGTGTGTAAAAATAATTTAGGTCGATTTTGCAGAAATGAGAAACGAGGAAGCAGCCAATAGACTCCTTCCTTATTCCTCGTTTCTTTTATACGGGGTAGTATTGACGTTCCAACCCTGCGTTCCGCACGCCGGGTCTTCACGGGCACAGATCATTGGCGATATTCCACGCACTTACACGAATCTGAATTGTATGTTGATTTTACTAACTTGCGATGTGTCTTGGCTGTGGGCCGGAAAAATTTCGACAAATGTTTAATTAATTTTAAGAAAACAAATTTTAAACATCATAAATATTTATTAATATATATTAAAAGCAAAATACAAAGTTACTTGACCCATTCCATTCAATCAAAAATTTCATAAAAATACATCTCCCCCCCACGCCGACATCCAAGCAGAGCTCTACCGAGGTTGCGAGGATGTGACGTGGAGAGAGAGTTCCAAATAAAACTACTTCTCACCTAAAAATTAAAAGGCTTCCGTATAGATTTTCAAACAAAATTCACAAAATTTTAGTTCAAAAAATGGTGTGTTTTAATGTGAAAATGAATCGGCTACTTTCAGCTCTCGTATCTGGACCTTCTGAGCTTGGTTCAGGGGCTCTTTCTTCCTGCCAGCCCTTCTGTGCCGCATCGATCTTAAGGTAGAGTCTCTTCACTCTGGCCGACTCGGACCAAGTAGCTATCACCCTCTGCAACTCGCGACTTAGTTGCATTTTCCTTCCGGAGTTTTTTTAATTCTTTACTGATTTTCTTCATAGAGTCATTCATGGTTTCACCTTAATAACAAAATATACATAGGATAAGTTTCGGAGACAAGTTTAACAAACAAAATAAATCTTTTAAAAAATGAGCAAAAACTTCAACCCCAACACATTATCATCCCATGTCTTATCTACTGTGGAAAATCGGTTCATGTTTCCTTATTCAGTTTCCATGTACCAGTTTAAATAATAATAAAAAAAAATCTTCTAACATGACAAATTTATTAAGGATACAATATACAAAATAAAAATTCAATTGTTGGGCGGTCGTTTTTCCACGAATTGTCGGCGTCAATACGCGTGCTCCTCGACGCCCCGATCCTCCAGGATGTCTCGGATGTCTGGTTGGAGGAGGCTTCTTGGAACTACCAAGTGAACTGATGCGTCACTCCCGAGGAGGGCCGGGTCTCGATGATCGAAGGCCACTCCGTAAGCAGGTAGGTGTCCGTCCGAGCTACGGATACGCCCGATGGTGATATCGCTATTGATCCTGGAGAGATGTTCTTTTTGGCGCTTCACTAGGAATCGGTATTGCCATTCCAGTTGTTCCAACCTATGAAGTTCACCTTCTGATTTTTGTCGAATTTCTCGGGCTGGGTTTCTGCCCGGCTCTCTCTTGATAAGGATGCTAGGGAGCTCCATATTGGTTGCAGATCTATTGTTACTCCTATTCGACCACTCAGAGGTCCCATAAGTTGATATTGTGTAACCTCTGTCCCATAGGGCTTGTCGATACCTCCCGTCGAATCTTGTCATCACCGTTAATGTGGTGCGATCTGCATCTTCCCAACTATTGTCTCCGATACCTATTAATGAGATATGAATAGTTGTACTTAAATTACTTTTTTTACAGCCTTCCCACTAATGAATTCAACTAAATGGTTATTTGTGGAGTGTAACTCCAATCAAAGAGCTCAAAGTTACGGGTTCGGATCAGACCAATCAGCCTGGCCATCACCAGACAACCACGATAGTATCCAAATAAAGTCTCTGTTTCCAACGGGTTCGGCTTATTTCAGGCTACTCACGCTATGAATTATATTGAAGGGTAAATATTCTTATTCATACAGTATATTTAATCCTGATAACCTCTGGGTAATTAAGTGAAAAAAAATCAGGGAAACTCTCGGAACTTATGTACCAAATTACTTATATCAATTTTGGAAAAAACACTAAAGTCTCGACTAAAAAGATATATGAAATAGCATCGAATTAATCTAACCCAATTGGAGGGAGGATATCCGAGGGAATCAATTTAAAATTTAAATCAAGATCTACTCTAATTCGAGAACAAAGGAGAACTGGCGAATAACCAAAATTTCAAATGATTCGCGAATTACTTAGTGAAGTGGTAGGAATACTGGAGAATCAGTGACCTTTGTTTTTTCTATGATGAATTTTCGTTTTTCGTTTCTTTATTTCAGGTTTGTAATGGGGATTGGAATCTAACGAACAGTGGTGATTGATCATTATAATTTGTCAGCTCGGTAGAAAGGTTACATTGGATGAGGGGTTTCCTTATGGTTGTTGGGAACCCGATTCCATTGAATAACATTTTCTATAAACGGGGAACTCGCAGTAAATTAAATAATATATGCAACACACCAACTTGACACCATGCTGTAAATCTTAACATTAACAGTCAATAACAGTTTTATTATAAGTTTCTAACTTGGTCCGAGAAATGAACACAGAATTCCTACAAAAAAACAAGCAAATTTGCAAAAAAATCAATCTTTTCGTATTTTCTTTTAGACAAGGAAAGTTTTTTATTCATAATCATAAATAAATCTTTAAATAATTTTCTTATTATTTATTAATAAATAATGAATTTATTTTAATTAATATTTTTATAAAAACCTGCTTATTGGTGGGTTACTGGGTCTCGCTATTTGTTTAAATCATCCTATTGTTGCCCCGGTAACGCCATATAAATATTACTTTGACTACCACTTGGCACCCGTTGCTAGGCAACGTTGGAAATGTGCTCGTGTGGGTGGATTGTCCGCAAAAAGTGAGCATTATTACTAATATTGTAATTGCTCGGACAACCCTCGGGTTACAATGTCCCCTGTGTAAGAAAGTTCGAGATTAGACTCATGTTGGCTGGTAGAGATAGAACGATGTTCAGGTGACGCGGTACGAATACTCACGACTTTTCGACAACAATTCAATATTATTTACATCTTACAACACAATACTTTAAATTGGGTTAACAATAATTACAATTTTATTCAATAAAACAAGAAAAACTAAATAAAATGGACAATATCTGCAAGTTAGCTCAGTGCTAAAACAGTATTGGACAATTTAGTTCAATTGGCTTGTTAGACGTGCAGCTCGGCGTCGGGCACGCTCCTTGCGTCCCGGCCGGTGATTGCTTGACGGCACTGCTGATGGAGTCGCTGCTAATGTGGAATTGTTGATTGAATCCCGATATGCCACCTGAGATGGGGCGAAGATGAGCGGGTAAGTTACCGCCTCTCCTTCACGACTGGCTGCCAGGGCGACTTCCAATTCCCTGATTTGCGTCCGGAGATTCTGATTGAGTTGGCGTTCCTCAGCCCAACCCTTTTGAGCAGCTGTGAGGCGTTGGTGGATGGATTTGAGCTTTGCCGGATCCACCCAGGTAGATTTCACCTGCTGAACTTCCTTGGTGAGCTGGATTATCTGCTCATATAGAGATTTATTGGCTCGCTGGGTTCGGGATAATTCCGTTTGTAATAGTTGGGCGGGTTCCATGACTAATAAAAATGAAAAAAAATATTAAAAGGGGTGATTTACCATTAGGGCGGAATCGCGTAATGTTAGATTCATTTCAAACAAAAAAAAATTTAATAAAATTATTTAACGATAACAAAATTCTAGTCGAGCGAAAAAACCAAAACAAAGAAAAATTCACAAACTTAATTTTAATTATCAACAAATCAAATCAAACTACTAAAAGAGCACAATTGTTCTTAAATCGTCACAAATCGAGATTAGGTTCATGTCCTTCATGGAAATCTGTTCGCTACCCACTCCTCGGGTGTATAGCCTGAGATCGACATAGTCGGTCTCTTCGTGTTGCGGGCTCGGGTCGCAGTGGTGTGCGGGGTCTGGACCGGGGAGAGTTGTTGGGGATGCCAATAGATGTCGGCGATTCGACCCGCCAGTAAATCTTCTTCAACATCCGCCAGATGCTGGCGAGCTCGGGTCACCTGTAGATCCACGTCGCACTGGTGTGCTTCCAGATTGTCTAATCGCTGCCGAGCTTGCCGATAGATCTCTTCGGTCGGGTACCATTGGGTTGACGTCCCCAGCCCCAGATTGTTCCTGTCGAGAAACTTCGGCGGGGGAAAATCGGGACATTTCTCCTGCCTATATTGGGCCCAGGCCCATCTCCATCGGTCTGCGAGGGAAATTGAGGCTTGATCTGTTGCGTTGATGACTGAAATGAATATTATTAGCATGAGTATTTTGACCACGAAAAACAGTTATAAATTATTATGGTTATTTAGTTATCTTCTTTCTTCCACTCTTGTACATGTATAATGTGATATTTATTCTGTTAATATTAGTCTACATATCATGGATCTTATCAAATCGTTTACTTGTTCCTGAAATCAATACACAAATATACTAAATTTTCCAGCTCGGCTTTTAAGGTCTCCTATCTATGCAACAAAATCCTTTGTATTCGATGGAATATCTCAAAACCATGCACAAGGCTCTCTCACGAGTTTAAGGGGTCTGCTGATCAGCGAATTTCATTTCCATCGGTGTCGTTACTTCCATAATTACAAATTCTTGGGAGGTTGTGATGTTATGAAAACAAAGCGGATTATTAATTCCTGATTTAGATGTGAGAGCCGGTGGTTTATAACTTCCTACGGCCCCAATAAATGAAAAAAATGTTTTATAGGATAAGGATCAATTTGAATTTGGGAATTTAGTTATCCATGTAAAATTTTGATACGAAATTGATTTTACAATAAATAAACAAAATTAATAATTATGGATTAAAAATTTTATAATGAATTTTAAGACAAATTACCCGATGTTGTGGGAATTGATTCCCTTGGTGGTTCTTCTCCTGGCACCGTGGATGTAGAATTCATAATTCCAAATTGCATTTTCAAAAATTACTAATTTAATGGATCGATAATTTGTCATATATAGAACTACCCTAGAGATGTGTGCATCCGCTGTGTTACTGTTGGATTCAATCGTTTAGTGATGGACTTTTGTCCAATCGGGTGTTGGTTGTTATTTAGTTAAATAAACAACTTGGTCGATCACGGAATTTTCAAAACTTGGATGTCGAATTCGATGGAGTTAATTTGGTGAGTTGTTATTTCATTTCTTTGGGTAGTAACGGCGGAAAACGCACTCGTCTCATCGTCAATTTCACGATGTTACGGTGGGTGTTCCCACGTTAACTCAAATCTACCTCTGATGTATGGAACTTTAATTTATTTAATATATTTATACTTTTATTAACATTCAATACATTTACCGTTTCAGGAATATTTTAGCTCATTCATTTTACTATTTGAGATCTTTAATCATCGCGTTAGAAAAGTCGTGAGATTATTTTCGTCCCTCAATCTTGGAGTTTCAAATTTGATTATCAATGGAATAATGGATTCATTAATTTATGGAATATCGTACATGGTCTGAGTTGGTGATCACAAATCAGGAACTTGTTGGGTATTCAAATTAACTGCCTTATTTTTCAGGGAATGAATATCAATAAACGGATTCCGTAAATTTTTCGGTGATGCTACAAAGAAATAATGGTGGGTGGAACAGATGGGTCAGTTAATTTAGTTATTCAAGTAGGTTGGGAATCTGCGTTATAATACAATTTATCCTATGTTTTCGATTTAGTTATTGATTTAGGCTGATTCGGTTTAAACGGGATCCACATTAATTTATGGCCGACATTTTTAATCAAAAAAAAATACAAAAGAAGATGTCTCTGATAGTCGTATGGATTATGTCGGAATTATCTATTTTGTTAGGGTATGTGATTTAATAAATAATAGTTTAGAAATTCTCATTTTAGTGTAATTTGATTTTATTAAGTTAATTCATAGCAATAATTTCATGTTAATTTTTTCCCGTGCCCTTCCCTTTTAATAAGCCTTAGGCGCATATTATGTTTATATTATATTTAATGAGTGCCCACTGGACTACTCAATGTGATGATTTTGAGCCGTGTGTAAAATAATTTAGGTCGAATTTAAAGAAAACGAGAAACGAGGAAGAAGCCAAAAGACCTCTTCCTTATTTCTCATTTCTTCTATACGGGATAATATTGACGTTCCAATCCCTGCGTTCCGCACGCCGGGTCTTCACGGGCACAGATCATCGGCGATATTCCACGCACTTACACGAATTTATATGTTGATTTTACTGACTTGCGATGTGTCTTGGCTGTGGGCCGGAAAAATTTCGACAAATAAATTGATTTACAAAAAAAAATAAGTTCGATTTTAACATTATAAATATTTATTAATATGTTAAAAGCAAGATACAAATTACTTGACCCAATTCATTCAATAAAATAACATAAAATACATCTCCCCCCACGCCGACATCCAAGCAGAGCTCTACCGAGGTTGCGAGAATGTGACGTGGAGAGAGAGTTTCCAAATAAAGCTACTGCTCACCTAAAAAATTTAACTTGAATAGATTTATAAACAAAAAGCTCAAAAAATGGTTTTTGATTTGAAAAACGGTTAAATTTTATGTGAAAATGTATCGGTATTTATACCTATTTTCTGTCCCTAACCTCGCGTGTTAATTTTGATTTAGTAAAACAAAATTCGACCTTGTTATTTTCTAGTGTATTCTAATCTTTATTTTTATTATTTTTTCATTTATTTTTATAATTTTTTATTTATAATTTTTATTGAATTATTTCTAATTCAAATTCTTTGATTTAAATTTCATTTTCATGAAATTTTATTGATTTATCAAATTTTGGTCGAATTTGTTGGGTTTTCATGTTGTGTTTGTGTTTGTATCGTGCGGATCTTGTTGCGTTTTGTTATTATTTTAATTTATTTTTATGTTTATTATTTTATATGTAATTCTCTTTTTTCTCATATTTGATAGGGTTTAATTGATGTTTTAATAGGTTTGAGTTTAAATTTGCATGTTATGTTTGCATGTGTGTTACCGATCCATTTAAACATTTTCCAAGGCCGTTTGTGTTCTGGCCCAACATTATTAAAAGAATGTTTAAATAATTAATAAATCAAGAATAAAATTGACCTGAAAAAAAATAGTGGACAAAACAAATGATTACAAATTCAGCATACGCTAAAAAGTGCAATTGAATGAAATCTGGATTTTTGGTACTAACTATCTGCACTTAAGATTAGTTTTTCGTCGCCTGTTCATAATCTATTATCGTATATACAACCCGAAGGAAGCTTAAATTTTAGACGATATTTTTATAAACATAAAACGTGACTCAAATAACCGTACTTGAGGTTGGATTCCCCATAGAAAGGTGGCTTCGAGCGTGAACGTGCATTTCGTTACTCGGATGAACTCCGACATTAGATATTTGACAGCTGGATTCTCCGATCAGGGATCTTCTACTCGTTTTCACTTTATTAGTTTTGTTCGCTGATATTTTTGACTATTGTGTGTCCGACATAATTTATGGTCGATACACGGTTTTGCTCTCTCTCTATATATATAAATTCGTTGTGCCGGTTAGTATGCACTGCCACGTGGCAGAATTGATTCTCCTGGCAGAATCTGATTGGTTAGTTCCTTCCCCACTTCTATTGTCGATCTGAGGGAAGGAAAAATCTCATGACTAATGTGTGCGCCCTCGCACTGTTATTGACGATTCTTTCATTCAATGGTGGTGTGAGCATGCTACAACGCCTAAGGCGAGCTGTCACGGGTGTACATACCGTTTTCCTGACAATCGGAATTTACTGAATGATCACTCAAAAAATTCCTCCTGATATTTTCAACTCTCTATTTTCTATACCTTTGGAGTTTATAATCGATCATGGAATTTCTCATCTAGAATGCTTGTCTGAAAAGTATTTATACCGCCATTATCTTTACTATACTAGCGTTATTCTTACTTTAATATTTACGATGAATTCCCATAGCTCAGTATTAGTTTCGCTCAATTTAAGTGGACATCATGCCCCGGAATCAGCCTTATCTTGACTCGACAGCACAACTTTGGACCATATTCGTCGATGGCTAGTGTTCGAAGGGACTCCCTGGTCTCCAACAAGATTACAATCGTGTGACCTCCACCTACCACGGCGGTCCCATATTCTCTCGGAAGAAGAAAAACCTTTGGGCGGAGGTATCCGTCTGATGGATTTTGTTTGGGTCAGAACTGGATACTATTGGGGATGCAACGTGCAACACTAGGAGAAATGATGATCTCGTTTTTATGCAATAAAGCTTGAGTTATTTATGTCTTATAATGTGTAAAAAATTCGAAATCCTTTACTTGGATCTGGTCTATTTTATTTAGGGCCCTTCGTTATTGGGAGGTTAAACTGTTCCATTAAACTTGTAAAATCATTGTTTAATGATAAGTAACACGACATTGATTTACCTTTTCTCATGATTGTAAAAGAACCCTTGTTAATAGTGATCCACTATAGAAATCTAGTCGAACCGTCTTCCCCAAGCCCTTCTTAATTATTCATGGTAGGTGGTGTTCAATCGGTTTGTCCCTAATTTTATTTAAGGCATTAGAGTTTTTGTCCTAGCCGTTAAGTAGTGATTTATTTGGAAAAATGTTAGTTAACTCTAATACCACTATATTAAATTGTTGGGATTTGGGAGGTTTTCGTTCGGTTTTATTAACAAGTTGATTAAAAATTTGCCGAATCTTTATTTATTACTCGTCCTATTTTATTTAGGTATTAGTGATCTATAAGATTATTAGTTTAGCCCTGCCTGATCTCATGTAACTAATCATGATTAAAAAGATTTTTTAAATTTCTAGAAGCGTGATGCATCGATTTCCGCGAGCCCCCTTCCCATTAACCTCAAATTGATCCTATGGATTTTTTATGTTGATGTTAGAGTTTAAAAGTGTCTACTGGACTACTCTGTGTTGAAATTTTAGCCGATAAGTAATGATATTTAGGTCGATTTTTCGGGAGTAGGCAGAAAGGTAGGCAACCAAAAGATTGTCTCCCGATCTCCTTTCTACCCCTATGATAGTGAATGGATTGAAGTTCGAGTCCGTCGTTATCCACGGCAAGATCTCTCACATGCACGAGCTGTTGGCGGACTTACACCGCACTTACACTGCTCGACTATTTATGTAATATATTAATAGCTTGTTGGTGTGTGGCTGTGGGCCGGAAAAATGTCAACAGGATAAATAACATTTGTTCGTATATATATATATATATATTTAATCAGTAATAATATCATCTTTACATCTCCTTCATTTAATTCACGTTCATCAGCAAGTCATTCTTGCTTACTTTAATCAAACAATTGGTATCGTTGTCGAGTTGTCACAAATATTTCGTTAATAGATGATTCGTCCGTTAAAGGTTACTGATAAACCGAATGAGTGGTTGTTTCGAGTGCTTTTTAAGGCTTTTCGAGAGTGTTTCCATTTTAAGGTTGGTTCTTAAAATTTTTTAAGATTAAATTATGTGAAAATGAATCGCTATATATACCTATTCTGTGACCCTAACCTTGTGTGTTAAATTTGATGTAGTAAAACAAAATTTGACCTTGAGAATTTCTTTGTATTTTCTAACTTAAATTTCTTAACTTTTGATTTATTTTGACAATTTATTCTATTAACAAATAATTGAATTATTTCTAATTCAAATTATTTAATTTTAGTTCTAATTTGAATGAACTTTTGTTTCGTTAAGTAAATTGACAATTTTTCGGTCAAATTTTTGTGTTTTCGTGTTATTTCTGTGTTTCGTGCGGATCTTGTTGCGTTCTGTTATTATTTTATTTATTTTTACGTCTTTAATTATTACGTCTTTAATTATTACGTCTTTAAGTTGTGTTTTGGCCCAACACAATATACAACACCAACTAAGCACTTTAAATTTTTCGGTCAAATTTTTGTGTATTTGTGTTATTTCTGTGTTTCGTGCGGATCTTGTTGCGTTCTGTTATTATTTTATTTATTTTTACGTCTTTAATTATTACGTCTTTAAGTTGTGTTTTGGCCCAACACAATATACAACACCAACTAAGCACTTTAAACTCTGTGAGAATATAAATAAATATAAAATCAAAAAACATAAAGTAAAATAAATACAAAATGCATCAAGAACCGCACGAAATTTACATAAAAAATTACATAATAACAAGAAAAGTTGACCGTGAAATGACCATTTATATAAAAGTAAAATTTAATCAATTAAATGAATAAAAACAAAATATTTTTGGTTGAATAAATTTAATTAAAAATGTTAAAAATAAATTACCAATTTAAATTAAGAAATTAATAAAAATGTAATTTAGATAACACAAATAATTTCAAGGTCGAATTTTGTTTAATCGCAATAAAATTAACACGCAAGGTTAAGGCCAAATTATAGGTATATATACTGATGCGTTTTGACAAATTTTCAGTCTTATTTTTTCGGAGAAAAAATTTCAGTCTGAAGTGAATTGGTGTGCATTGCAGCTGTCAGCCGTGCATTCGGGCAATTAACACTAGCGAGTGTTTTGCCTGAACACGATAACTTTCAGCTGCTGTACACTGACAATTGGGAGCTATGAGAGTGGATGATTTGCGAATTTATTGACCAATTGATCAAATGCTCTATGATAAAGCAATGAAAGATGTTTATGCCCTCATTTATGAACAAGGAATCATGATGAAGTTCGACAATTATATGAATAAACGGTTTTATGCATTCGAGACTTTTACCCGATTGGTACGGTAATATTTATTTATTATTTCTTTTTCGGTCCACAACCAAAACATAAAGCAAGGAAGTAAAATTACACATAACTATCGAACTGTGTAAGAGCGGTGTAAGTCCGCCAACAGTCGTGACCGTGAAGGTTCCGGGGTGAGAACGCAGGAACCCAAACATCAAATCACTGAATTAAATAGCGAAAGAGAGTAGCTTGAAAGTGGGTCTTTTGGCTCAACTTCCTTGCACTTAATTTCGATAAAATCGACATAAACATTTTAACAACATTCGGTTAAAAATCTTTAACACCGAGTAGTCCAGTGGGCACTAATTAAATATAATATGAACATAAATAGATCATAAGGACAAAAAGAGGTAAAGGGTAGCGGGGAAAATAGCGAAATCGTTGCAACAGTTAAAATGAATAGCCATCGGAAAAAGATTAATCCGAACGACTAAAATCAGGAAAAAATAATGTTTTAAATGATATATAAGAATTAAATAAATTATGTTGAATTGAAGCGGGAAATATGGGCAGAACGCTGTGCAAATTTTCGGAAATACTTAAACATTTATCATGAAACTATAAAATAAGAGCGGATCGCTGCTCAAATTTTCCGAATTAAGTGAAATACTTGTCAAAAATAGCAAATTAAAAGTAGAATACGGCTCAATAATTGATAAAATATCCAGATAAGACTGTAAAATAAGGGCGGACAGCTGCTCAAGTTTTCCGAATTAATTAAAATACTTATCGAAAATAGTAAAGTAAAAGTGGAATGCTGTACAATTGTTAACATAATAG
Source organism: Schmidtea mediterranea (assembly GCA_022537955.1). NCBI lineage: Eukaryota > Metazoa > Platyhelminthes > Tricladida > Dugesiidae > Schmidtea > Schmidtea mediterranea. The sequence continues at coordinate 9,877,474 of CM039679.1, read as the reverse complement.
CCTTACAAACTGTAAAATAAGGGCGGTACGCTGCTAAAAATTTTCGACTCAAGGAAAATACTTTGTCGAAAACTGTAGAATAAGGATGGATTACTGCTAAATTTTTATCTAAGCAAAGTATATTTTTTTTAAAGCCGAGGAATAAGAGCGAATCTCTACACAAAAATTTGTTAATAATAATGATAATAGTAAGGATAATGGTAATTATAATAATAATAATTATTATAATAATTATAATAATAATAATGACAATAATAATGAGGATAGTAATAATAATAATGATGATCATGGTACTTATAATGGTAATGATAATAATAATAGTAATAATAATAATAATAATAATAGTAATAATAATAAATATAATGGTAATTATAGTAATAAGAATAATAATAAATGTAATTGTGGTAACAATTAATAAAGGTAATACATATAATAGTAACAATGATGATGCTAGTAATAATAATAGAGAACATTGCAGTTATAATAGGGATAAGGGTAAGAGATGTACTGGGTTTATTTTACATAACAAAGGGTTCACAGGCCATAAAAAAATCATCAACGCGGACAACGATGAGAGGGACTAGGCGAAAGGACATAAAAATAAATGATGTGAGAGTATAGGTTAACATTTGAAGGAGATAGGAAAATAAGAGGACCTAAAAATCGAAATCGAGCACAGGTCTTCAATCGGCGTCTTCTTTCCCTTTCCGCTTTGGTGATGTGGGCATTTTTTGTGATTTGGTTTCGATTGTGGATCACGATTCATTTGGGTATTAGTTGGGATAAAACTTGAAATGGGCCAGGCGACACTCGTATCAACGTTAAAAACTGTGCTGGGTTGATGTCCGATCTCTTCCCTGATTGTTTCCTTCAACTTTAGTTGGCAGTTTTCCTTCCTTAACTTGTCGAGTTCGACCATCATCTCCGTGTGTTGATTTCTGAGTAATTCATTTTGTTGTTTCAATTTGGTCGCCTGCTCCGGCTGAGTTCACGTCTCCTCCATCCGACGACATCTTCGGATCATTGACTCAGCTCGCTGGCTCTGTTTGAAGGCTTCATTGTGATAATGGCTACGTCCCGTCTGAATCTTTCCACATCCAGGGTTTTATTATTATTTGGCTGCACTAAAATAATTTTAAAAAAAAATTTTTAAATGAATCTAGGATCGATTTGGGAATAATAAAAAATAGATTCATTGATTTTGACTTCTATTCGTTTACTTTTAATTAAAGGCTATATTAAAATTGAAAGAGCGGTAACATCTATGGGAGGTCTTTGGTAACTAATTTGAAACCCCCAAAAGAAATAAAAACCCTTTTAACCTCAAAATCCGACCCCTTTTAAGGTAAATAAGGTAAAATTCTTATTGGTCGAAGTCTAGAAATTTATTAGTTTCTATTTTTAGATCTCAAAAGAATTTTGTTAAATTTTAACACCACTACTCGGTGAGAGGGAAGATTTATGTAGGTCAATTATGATTGATTTATGTTATGAAAATTTTTATTTTTCATTTCTCATTATTTCAGCCAATTTTCCCGTTTAATCAAACCATTCTATCCAAATTCTTAGCGTTTCTATCCCAAAACTCGTTTCAATTGGACTGGGAATTTTTGGATGAAGAGATATGAGGTATAAGCAGGTAATAGCATTTAATTTTTCGTAATTTAATGTACCATTAATAATTAAAAAGAATTAATATTGTGGGGTTTTTTGTAGGGTGATGTCATTAACCTTGACCCAATATGTAAATTATTGTCTCTCCCCCAATGGTTACCCGTTGCCAAGCAACGTTAGTAATGCAACCACTGGTTATGGGATCGCCAAAGGTGAGCGCCCTATAGGAACTGCTAAGGCCCGATCCCATAGCGGGTTCAACGCACCACCGATAGAAGGTATGTGTGCGATTTCTATTTCCGGTCCCATTCGCTTGCAAATGTAATCCGTCGTCTCTCTCTCTTTGATTTAATCTTCATTATCTTGCATAGGATATTCTTAACCGTAGTTAATAAATTTTAACAAGCGCGTAAACAATTTAACTAAAAACATTTATTGTTATAACAATTTTTCATTTTTGCTGCACTGTCGACCTCATTGCTCGTCGTCTCGCTCGTTCGATTTTTCGCGGTCGTCGTTGAGGTGGTTTTATTGCCGGTATAGTTGCGCTGGTGGAGTCACGGTATGCCAGCTGGGCCAGTGCGAAAACTAAGGGATAAGTTACAGCTTGACCTTATTGGTAGGTCGCTAGCGCCACTTCTAGCCCGCGGATCTGCGTCTTCATGGCCTGCGGCAACCGCTTCTCTTCAGCCAATCCCCGTTGGGCGGTGGTTACTCGTTGGAACAGGATCTTCGCTTTAGATGGCTCCACCCATGTTGATTTCACGTAGTAAATTTCTCTGGTTATTTCGAGCAACTGTCGGGGGAGATCTGTATTCTCCTTCCGGGCATTTTTTAGAGCTGCATTCAATATCACATTAGAATCCATTTCTACAACGAACAACCATCAATGGATTACTTTGACTAATATAGAATTAATTTATTATCAATTTTTATTTTAAGAATATATCTACAGGAGTACACTATGTGAACACAGTCGGAAAACTAGGTGTAAGAACGCAAAACAATAAATTCCGAATAATTTATTCTCTAAATTCATTTAAAACTGGATCGTGCATAATAGTCTTTCGAGTTCGGTCTAGTTTGTCTTCGCGTTTGAATGTTCCCGCTCCGCTCCGTGTTCTCTTATTGTTGACCTCATCTCTTTCGGGAGGATTTTCTTGGGCATTGATACAGTCATTGATGGAATTGGCCGGTTCACTCTAGGATCATCGAGCTCGAATGAGATGCCGTATGAAGGGGCATACCCATCCGTGCTCGGAATCAGACCCTCCGCGATATCTTCATTGATTTGCCGTAGTTGCTGCCCTCTCTCCACTAGTTCTTCCGCCTGACTCCGGAGCTCGCGAGCCGGATTTCGCCCAGGTTCTCGTTTAATTGCCACATACGGCAATTTGATGTCCTCTGTCCCACCTTGCTCTACGAACCTCGATTCTCTGACTGGGGAGATTGAGTATCCCGCATCCCACATCGCCTGTCTACATTTCGCGGTGGCGTAAGATGGGAATCTCATTGTTATTCGAGATTCATCCACCCAGGAATCTGTTAAAACGAATGAAATTAAATTCATACATAACTAACAAGTAGGAGCGGTAAATGTGTTCGTTAAAATAATCATAGTATGGATTGAGTTCAAATGTCTAATCGATCTAATGGAGGTTACGCCAAGGGCGTCTGCGTGGTTATTAAGTTGTAGGCCGCCTGGATCCACAGCTCGTTGGTTCTATCACGTTGTCTTACCAAGGCGAAATGGTCATGAGTCGTCGGTTGGAATATAATGATTTCAGAGGAAACATTTTTCATTCTCAATAGAAATTCTGATGGAGAGTGTAAACGATTGGGTGAAAATCTGTGGCACTTTGTCTAATGTTTGGGAGGATTTCTGTAGTCTACCGTGACTCTCGGGCGGCTGGTGCATGTAACAGTCGAACATAAATGGTCCTAACTGGGTAAAAGTTTGTTCGAACGGGGCTTCATTTCAGCATGGTGAAGGGTGACTGACTGATTACGACTTAAATTAAAGAATTCGTAAACAATTTGTTAATATTTTCGTCCCTCGCACGAGTTTATCCTACCAGGACTTTTCGACTGAACAACCATTCATTTCAGACAAAAATTTCAAGGGGCTGGCATTATTCGCGGAATAGTGTGAGAGCTTGTGATTTGCTCATTTAACGAATTTCGTGTTTAAATTGTTCGAATGAGTTTTATTGTATTAGAAGTTTTCAAGCGAGCGTATATTATTTATTTTGTATCAAAAACAATTCATGAGATTTGATTTTCTATTATTGCGAGGTTTTCTGCTAGGGAGGACCTTTTCTTATTATGGTTCAGCTGGACTGGTATTTCTCCTTGTGGGCAGGACAATCAAGGTACATGAAAATAGTTTTAATCAAAACAAATTTTTTATCATATATTACAAATCTTTACCATTCTGTGTGACCATTCTTCGCTCCATTGTAATTTCATTTGGATGGTGTGAAAAACGATTTCTGTCTCATCGGCCGCATGGTCTCCGGTCGTTTGGTGAATTCATAATCAAAAATTTCGGACAGATTGTCGTCAGTCGGCAAATTTATAGACTATTTTCTAACTTAGTTTGGAGCGTGTGTGTTATGGCTTTTCTCTACTCCATTTCAACACTGTAATCGATTTGTGTCGGGTGACTATTCTCCACGTGGTCATTTCCTATCTCATTATTCGATTTTTTGGTGAGATTTTGTATGCCTTACCACGTCTACTGTTTATTCGGGGTCGTATGGATTTTATTTTTTCCGATTTCAAGTTATCGGATAATTCAGTACTGATTTTGCTGTTAGATTTCAGATTTGTATTTGTACGATTTAAATCTTGGGTTAGTTTTGGTGTTATTTTAAAGATTAAAATCTCATTTGTCTTAAACATTTAGTTTAAGATCCTACTGAATTTATGAGCCTCCATCGCCTCGCCACGATATCAGTTTACTATTCCTCGCTGAATGAAATTAATGCCGGATACTACTTCTGTGATTCGAACGCATGTATATTAGGGTGGAGCTTATTTTTTAACTTTTGAAATATGATCTTCTTACCCTCCAATTTTGTTCATATTTATGAAATAATAATTATGACAACATATGAGCACAATTGAACAATATTTAGAGGTAGCTCAATGATGGTGAAGTTTCCAGCACTCTGGTCGTCAGACTCGGATGGGTCCATAATTGTATTCTTCCAGTGTGGTTAACTGGTTATGGGGCTTTAATCATTTTTAATCCTTACATCATAACAATCAATAATAGCTGGAATTGTTCATTCAAACAAAATAAAACTAAACTTATGATATTACATAATTATCATTATTATCACACAATTTTTGCATCAGCTTAGTGTTTTTTATTTTCTATAACTTTTGCCCATGATGCTTGTAGGTTTGCTTACTTATTCACAGGTTAGAGGCAGTGCAATAGACTACCAAAGCTGACAGCCAATCAGCCATTTTGCAGAAGTTTGCTTTTAAGCAGAAGAAATACAATTTTTGTTTTTATTGATTATTATTTATTAATGATTGAAATAGTGAAAAATTCGTAAATTTGATTACTTTATCATCAAAACTACACTACAACAAAACAGGTATTTGAAATTATTTTTAAATTTATACAATGTAGTCAGCATTATGGCAATTCAGAATGTTTGCTTGATTGAGGGCGGCATTAATGTTTCATGTTTAAAATGGTAAAATTCGTGATTCCAAATGCCAAATGATTGATAAAAATGCCTTTTCTAATTTTTTTTCAGACTAATTGCTGATAAAAAATGTCATCTATGGCACAAGCAACAAGATCTCAGAACCAGTTGTATCTTCTTGGGGACTCTGTGACTGTATTAACAGTCAGCAAGTTGCCATCATTGCGTATGACTCTTGGGTTCTTCCTACATCACCATCTCGAACTGAAAGAAACCATAAGACAATCGTCGGCTGTTACCATCACTGAAATATCAAAGTTTTGGGTGAAAGCTAGAATCCCAATGAGAGAGCATCAAAACTGTCAAACCAAGTTATAGAAGACATTTGAGGAATGGCGTCTTCTCAAGAAAGTCGGCTTTTGTTTCCAGACTCGATGATCTTTTTGATGTCGCTCACGCCGATACTCTGAACATGAAATCAGTTTTGCAAGAAGATAAAGATTTCTTATTAGCACAGCGGGAGAAAGGTAGAAGAGGGTCTATGGCTGGGGTAGATGAAAAGCTTGCTGGCAAGGAGAAAAAGGCGTCTGAAAGAGATAAGAAAATGCTTGCCAAGCGACAGCAAATGATTGAAATGAAACAGTTTGCAGATTCTACAGTGGAATTGGTTTCATCTGGTTCAGAAAACAGTTCAACAGAAGACACAGAGAAGATGGAAACTGAGAATGATGCATGTGAGGAGGCTGTTGAAAGCATAGCATTTAGGACACCAAAGAGAAAAAGGGGACGAAAAACTGTTGTCACTCCTGAACTCGCGGCAGCACTGGATCGAACAAAAGTTTCAGACCGCAAGGCCGTTTTCGTTATAGCAGAGACCGCCAAAAGCTTGGGACATAACATTGATGAACTTGCTCTAAACAGAGATTCAATTTGACGACACAGAGTTGAACACAGAGTCCAGAGATCAGCAAACATAAAGGCTGAGTTTCAGGGCAACGTTCCCCTTGTTGTTCACTGGGACAGGAAACTTATCCCTGACCTAATTGGAAAAGAGAAGGTCGATCGCCTGCCAGTGTTGGTGTCAGGAAAAGGAGTTTCTCAGCTACTCACATTTGCCAAGCTTCCATCCGGAACAGGCGAGGCTGAGGCTGCTGCTGTTTTTGGAGCCATTGAAGACTGGGGCATAGCCAACAGTATCCGAGCTATGTGTTTTGACTCGACCAGCTCAAACACTGGTCGGATATCTGGTGCATGTGTCCTCCTAGAGCAGAAACTTAAGAAGGAGTTGTTGTCGCTGGCTTGCAGGCATCACGTTATGGAACTGATTATTGGTGCAGTCTTCCAAGTCTGTATGGGAGCCTCCTCCTCTCCCGTGGTTCAACTCTTCAAACGCTTTCAGGAATACTGGGCAATCATCAAAACGGACAAATATGAACCAGGGATTGCAGCAGACGACGTGGCAAATCTAGTGGAAGACATTAGGCAAAGCACCGTCGATTTTGCCATCAAGCATCTTAAACAGAGCCAGCCGAGAGACGATTATAAAGAATTCTTGGAACTCGTGATTGTCTTTCTCGGTGCTGCTCCTGCCAGAGGAGTCCGATTCATGCTGCCCGGAGCAATGCATCATGCTCGGTGGATGAGCAAAGTCAAATACAGTTTAAAGATCTGGATGTTCAAGGCTCAATTCAAACTTACTTCTGCAGAAGAAAGATGATTACGCGATGTGTGTGTGTTTGCTGTACGCATCTACCTGAAAGCCTGGATCTCTGCACCTCAAGCATCCGATGCTCCTTACAATGACTTTCTGCTGCTCAAGTCTCTGTTTGAATACTCGTCTATCCATTCTGCAATCTCAAAGCAAACATCACAAAAGTTTTCCAACCATTTGTGGTACCTGTCACAGGAACTTGTTAGCTTGGCTTTCTTCGACGATCACGTTAATTCGTCAACCAAGAGACTGATGGTGAGTGCAATGCAGAATGAAGAAGAGCAAGATAAGGACCATTCAAAGAGAATTACAGTTGCTCTCGATTCCTTTAAGACCAGGAACTTGGAAGATTTTGTCACAGCTAAGTCAATGACCCTGCTCCGAATGCTAGAACTTCCACATGGATTCCTCGCGGTTGATCCTGATTTGTGGGAGGACAGAGATGACTTCAGGCAAGCTAAGGAAACAGTCAAGTCACTGAAAGTAGTAAATGATCATGCTGAACGTGGAGTTGCTTTAATTCAGGAATACAGCGGCTTGTTAACTCACGATGAATCGCAGTTACAATTCCTCCTGCAAGTTGTCGAGGATCATCGTCGAATGTACCCTGACAGCAGGAAACAAACTATGTCTGGAGTACCACATAAACAATAAATTTGGAAATTGTTGAACTGTCTCCCTGAACTCTGCCCAAAACTGAACTGAGATTGCAGTCTAATTGTGTTGTAAAAATTAATACTGGTTTGTTATAAATAAATTGAGAATTTATGTAATTTTCATAATTTTTGTAAATTTGAAGCACTTGAGCTACCCCCTAAACACAAGAATTTATTATTCAAACTTTTTATATAGTGTTTCTATATTATAAGGAACAGATTAGGAGGGTAAGACTTTCAAAAATACCTTTTTTTATTTTTTTTTATTTTTAAGCTCCACCCTAATGTATATCCCTATATTGCTATTCTCCTTGATTTTTATTCGGGCTGTTTTATGGGGATTCTCAATCAACTGGTCGCAGGCGGATTTCAAATGTACTTCCTTCGATTTGCTCCCTAGTTTGTTTGCTTCGGAATTAACTCGACCTTGCTCTAATGGATGGAAAATTATGCAAGTTTATGTGTCGTTCCACGTTCTCGTGGTATGTTTAACCGTAACATCACTGACTATTTAATGCGATTTTATTTTTATTCTGATGCGAATTTTTCTGAAATTGTATTATTTCATTTTTCTTATTAGTCCGACTAGTGGTTAGTTTTTATTTGGGGAATCTATTTTAAATGATAATATGTCTATACTTTTGAATGAGATTATATTATTCTTACTCTGTTTAATCATAAAATGTTAGGCAAATTTATTACTTAACGAAAGATTTTGAGTACTTTGCGGGAATTTGAATTTACAATTTATACAGCTAATTGGTAGTAAATTTACTAATGAACAAAATTTGATTCTGCCTGATTACCTAGTTCAAAGTTTATCTCTGGTCGCAGTTCAAGTTTATGCCAGCTACATATTGGTTCTAGTTACCTATTATCATCATTTTATTTTTAATTCGAAATATTCAAAACATAATAACGATTTCCGATTTCACTTCCCCACTTCTTCCCTTTCAATTTGATCTTAGGATGATTATGTTTATATTATGATTTTACGAGTGCTCACTGAGCTACTCAATGTTTATGATTTTGGCGGATATGTGAGATTAAAATTTAAGTCGAAATTATAGGAAAATGAGGGGTGGAGGAGCAGCCAAAAGACTACTTCCCGTAGTCCCAATTTCCCCTATGCCGGTTGTGATTTGACGATTGGGCCCTGCGTTATTCACGCCGGAACCTTCACGGCACGGGCTATTGGCAGATAAACTGCGCTTACACAGCCTCAACTGTGTGTAGATTTTATTGACTTGCGGTGCGTGAGCGGCTGTGGGCCGGAAAATTTTCGACATAAAGGTTTTAATTTAATCATTTATTGTCATATAATTGTCATAATACATATTCATTTGTCATCCATAACTTCATTCATCGCATATAAAAAACTTTCCCCACGCCGACACCTCAAACAGAGCTCATACGAGGTTATCTGGGTGCGACGTGGAGAAATTCATTGAACATTTCTTCACTCACATCAAAATTATTCTACTGCTTCAAGACTGCTCTAAACTAATTTTGGCTAAAAACCGAGATTTACGATGATTAAAATTATGTAAAAATGAATCAGTATATATACCTATTGTACGACCCTAACCTTGCGTGTTAATTTTGATTTAGTTAAACAAAATTTGACCTTGTTATTTTCTAGTATATTCTATTCTTAATTTTATTATTTTGCGATTTTATTTGACAATTTTTCTTTTGAATTTTTTAATTGAATTGCTTCCAATTCAAATTCTTTGATTTTTATTCCATTTTCATGGATTTTTGCATTTTTTTTTGGTAAATTGTCAAATTTCGGTCAAATTTTAATGTTCTCATGTTATGTTTATGTTTATTTCGTGCGGATCTTGTTGGACTTTGTTATTATTTTTAATTTACTTTTATGTTTCTTGATTTTATATTTAATTGTTCTCCTCTCTCTTAATTTAGCATGGTTAGTTGGTGTTTTATGGGTTCGATTTTAAATTTGCATGTTGTATTTATGTGTGTATTACTGATTCATTTAAACATTTCCAAGGCCGTTTTTGTTCTGGCCCAACAATATCAATTAATTATTTTAGTTAAAATTCATTCAGTCATAATTCGCTAGAAAAGAGACGAACAACAAAGCGCATTTTATAATTCTATTTTATTTATTCAACATTCAGTCTATCTGATTTTGTTAGATCCTTGAATATCTTTGGATTTGTATCTCTTGGATCAGCTAGATTTTCCTATGAAATTTTATATCGACTTTGTTGGAATTTCGATTATTTTCTCTGAAATAAAAAATAGAATAATGTGGGGTTCATGGTCTAGGCAACCTTGACCCCAAATATAATTTTTATCTTTGCCCCCAATAGTTACCCGTTGCCAAGCAACGTTGGAAATGCAACCACTGGTTATGGGGAACGCCAAAGGTGAGCGCCATATAGGAACTTCTAAGGCCCAATCCCATGGTGGGTTCAACGCACTACCGATAGAAGGTATGTGTGTGATTTCTCATTCTGGTCCCTTTCATGTTAATGTTCCTCACATTCGATCAGTTATCTTTCTTTCAAACCTCTATAAAATCCTTACTGCTTCGCGTGATTTATCCTAGGTCACTATCAATTAATTTAACATTACGAAGACGATCAAATAAAATATTTATTGATTACGACAATTTACGTTTGTATCTGCCCCGAGAGCTTCATCGCTCGTCGTTTTGCTCGTTCTATCTTTCCTGAACGACGTTGAGATGGTTTTACACCGGGTTTGGCGGCATCTGTTGTGGCTCGATACGCCAATTGTGCGGGTGCAAAGACCAGGGGGTAGGTGACAGCTTGGTCTTACTGGAAGGCCGATAGCGCCACCTCCAGGCCGCGAATCTGAGTCTTCATGGCCTGCCCCAGTCGTTTTCCTTTGGCCCATCCGCGTTGGGCGGCCGTCACTCGCTGATCCAGGTTTTTGCTCTGGTTGGCTCTATCCAGTTGATTTTATCTGGTGGAATTCCTTAGAGAGCTGTAGTAACTGCCCATGGAGGTCAGTATTCTCCTTGCGTGCGCTTTTGAGAGCCGTGTTTAGTATCGTGCAGGGGTCCATCTCTACAATAAAAACGAGTCATTAAAAGGGTTATCCGTCCGGTGTACAACAAATATTATTATTGGTACGATATTTTAAGATGGATTCTGAATAATCTAATGCTATGTGATGGTTTTTTTGTTAATTTTTTAGATAATAAATGCATGTGTGAGAATAAACAAAATAACTAGAAAGATTTATTTTATTATATTCAATCATGTCGAGAATCCGGATAATAGTTCCTTGAGTCCTTTTTCGATGTCCTGCGCGCGTAGGAGTGATCCCACTCAGTCCTCCAATTTTCAGTCTCTCCCTCATCCCTCTCGGGAGTATTCTCCAAAGCATGGACACATTCATGACTTGGGTTGGCCGATTCAATCTGGGATCGTCGAGCTCGAATGAGATGCCATAGGAAAGGGCATACCCATCCGTGCTCGAGATCAGGCCAGCTACGATTTCCTCGTTAATCTGAGCTAATTGTCGGCGAGCTCGTTCCACTTCCTTGTTGGTTCTTCTTTGATGGGCTTCCAAGCCTGTTAAGATATCTTCAGCCTGGCCTCGGAGTTCTCGAGCCGGATTCTGTCCTGGCTCACGTTTGATCGCTACGTAAGGCAGCTTAATATCTTCAGTTCCTCCTTGCCGCTCGAATCTCGATTCCCTTACCGGAGAAATCGAAAATCCCGCATCCCACATCGCCTGTCTGCATCTGGCGGCGGAGTGGGATGGGAATCTCATCGTAATCCGAGATTCGTCCACCCATGAGTCTATTAAAATGAATAGTAATATTATTAGATTTTATTATTATATGGTGAGTATGAGGACTAAATAAAATAGTTTAATGAATACGCGGTCGACCTAGCCCTTGGTTCAAAATCATTACACAGTTTTTGAAGACAATTCGTAGTCAATGCAGAAGTTTTGGGGTGCAGAGTTTGTCATGACTATCTTTTAGAGCAGTAATTTAATGAGACGCCGTCGGTTTTTAGTCTTCGACAGCACGCGGAATGTCTGTGAAGATCGAAACAAAATGTGTCTAGATTTCAAGGAACTTCATAACGGTTATTCTTACGGCTGTCTGCATCTCATAGCTGTAGGGTGTATCTAGCACAAGTGAGTTGTGATTCTATACGGGGTGAAGTCAAAGAAATAAAAATCGTCTTACGGAATTTATTTTGCCTCAGGCGTTGGGTCATTCTCGAGAGTTAGTTATGTTTGTCTTGTGCAACTGATTGAAAGTTTGGGTTCGTTTCGTCTTTTACGTGGATGACTTAGATCAAAAAGAATTTGTAATTTGTGATGGCATAATAGAGGCTCGCGACGGAGGATCGTCTTGATCAGTTCGCATTTCTGGCGCGGTTTGGTGTTTCACATGTCGTACGTTTAATTGAGGTCATTTATTGTGTCAATAAGGACGATATTAGTTATTTAAGTTCTGGTGGTTCAACTTTCATAGTCTCGTTTATAAAGTTATGAAGTCAACGAGAATCTTTATTTTCTGAGGTGGATAATTCAACATTGTAATTTCGTTGATTGGGACACGAAATTGAGGAAAATCATTTATGTCCGGCATGAAAGTTCATTCATTATAATTGTGTGTGATAGATCATGAAACTGACGGAAAAAAATTAAATCATTCATTTCTGGCATGGAATTCAATATCATAATTGTGTTCGGCAAATCACTAAACGGACGACAAAATCATTTATTTCTGGCAGGGAATTCAATTTCCTAATTGTGTTCGGCAAATCACTAAACGGACGACAAAATCATTTATTTCTGGCATGGAATTCAATATCATAATTTGATCCTTTTCCTTTTCTCGCGCTGCGATTGCTTAACCAGCAAGAAGTTTCTTTCTTTTCCTATCTTGGTCTATTGGTGGCATGTACAAGGATTCTAATAAAATTTGGGCAGCGAGAATTGATCGGATGGGCTGCATGAAAAATTAGATTTTAAATTTAAATGAGAAAAATAATAAAATTCAATCCCTTGCTCTCCTGGGTGTTGGTTCTTCGCTCCATCGTTATTCCTTCTGGGACAGTTGTGTGAGAGGAACGGCCTCCGATCTGGTAGTCTCCTCGTCTGTTTGAATTCATTTAATCAAAAAAAATTTCTAACTTTTAGTCGATGACCTGACTATTTGTATCTCACCTGCTACTATTGTTGGTACGCATGTACCTGGAAATTCTTCTTGTGACATTTTCAATTCAGTCTGCTTCTTCCTACCAAAATATTTATAGCGAGTGTGTCTGAATTTTCTGAAATGTCATCGTTTAATTTTCTTTCTGGTGACGTGACTGTTCCCTTCATTGCTTACTGGGTCGTTCGTTTTATGTCTACCAGTTTATTCGTAGATATTATTGATTCAAATTGCTGATTGTCATTTATTTAAGTTGATCGTTTCCAGGTTGCTCCGTGATTGTTTCCTCACTGGGACTTATATTTTGTTTTATTACCAAACATCGGAGGTTGGATAAATTTTATGTAATTAAATTAAATGAATTTTTGATTATAGCTTCACGTTCAATGTAGAACGAAATAGAAATTTATTTATGATTCTGGTGGATTCGCAGATTTCAACGACTTCAAAGGATTCCTAACTTGATTATTTCTTATTTGATTTGTTGTCGATCGTTATTGAAGATGTATTACCGCCTGAATTGCTTATTATGATTAATATGCTGTATGAATGGAATATTCTGTGGAATATTTAATTACTATTTTGGTTGGTTAGAATGAGTCTTTTCTGGGTGATCGTCTACAAAATTAATTGGAACATAGTGCATTTTTTTCACATGGTCGTGTTTGTATTTATTTTCTGACACTAAACTAATTCTGTTCTTCAATGGTAAATTTAATTAATTTATGTTACTCACATGTTCATAATTGTTGTCGTATTTTTGAATAAGTTTATGTTTTATATATGTATAAACTAATTATCTTATAGACGATCTTAATTTGATGATTATTTATAAAAGATGGTACATTATTAATTTTTGATAAACTGTAACAAATTTGAAGTTAACTCAATACGTGTAATCCTGTTCCTTATTTAAACCGATAATGTTTTCTTAGTTATGGTTTTGGTTAGCTGTCCGGTGTTCGAATTTCTTTCCAAGGAGACGTTTTGAATGACGATTTATCTTTAATTTTTAGCAATTTTGAAAATGATGATAGAATATTAGAATAAATAACCAAAAGGTAAAACAGTTATAAAATAAAATATTATCAAACAAAATAATAGCACAATTTTATTCAATTTGGCAATTTATCTATCATGATTTTATTTATTACTAATTTTCATGCGGTAAAACTTTTAGGGTTGTATTATTATTTTGGGCTAAGTTAATCTATGCCGTTTGCGTCGATATTCGTAGCATTGGCCCTTCGTCGTCATTTAAACATTTCTTTACCTACGGTTTTGAGTTATCCTAATTAGCTGTTTTTGGGTATAGTTAATTTCTCGGGCTTTCCCGTATTATCTTGTTAGTTTAATTTTAGATTTAGTTAGAGTAGTTTAGACACAGCAATTATTTCCGAATTCTTTCCACACTCCCTTCCCTTTAATTTGACCTTAGGATAGTTATGTTGATATTATGATTTTAAGAGTGCCCACCGAGCTACTCAATGTTTTTGATTTTTAGCCGTTATGTGCAATGATTTTAGTTTGGTCGAAATTATAGGAAAATGAGTGGTGGAGGAGCATCCAAAAGACTACTTCCCCTCCTCCCAATTTCGCCTATGACGGATAGTATTGACGTTTAGTCCCTGCGTTATTCACGCCGGAACCTTCACGGGCACAGGCTATTGGCGGATAAACCACACTTACACAGCCTGAATTGTTATGTTGATTTTACTTTCTTGTGGTGCGTGAGTGGCTGTGGGCCGGAAAACTTTCGACAAAAATTAAGCTTTATTGTAAGATATAATTAGCATTGACATATTTCATTTCCATATTATTACAAATGGTGGGTTACTGGGGGTTGATGTTTGTTTAAATGTTCCTATGATTTCCCCGGTAACGCCATATAAATATTTCTAGCTACCACTCGGCACCCGTTGCTAGGCAACGTTGGAAATGTGTTCAAGTGGGTGGATTGTCCGCAAAAAGTGAGCGCTATTACTAATGCTGTAATTGCTCGGACAATCCTTGGGTTCAACGAGCTATTGTTGGAAGATCTGTGCTCGCTTTAAGTCATTAGGCCCATCTCTCTTTATGGTGAGTTTTGTAAATTGTATTTACTCATACTCCTGATTGAAGCAAAACTAATAAATATATGAATTGACTAATTAACGATCAAACAACTAAAAAGATTTAATACAGGTGCATATCACTTTTACACAGGGGTAAGATTTAGATTTAGTTCGTAGTCTGGATTGTATTCCGCAATCGCGCGGCTCGTCTTTTGGCCCGCTCTTTTCGTCCTGGGCGATAGCTGCTTGTGATGGTTGTCGGGGTCGAAGGCACGGTTGTTGTTGGGGTGGCCGTTGCCTCCCGGTAAGCCAGTTGGGCGGGGGCGAACACAAGAGGGTGCGTTACCGCAGCTCCCTCTTGACAAGCAGATAAGGCCACTTCTAACCCCTTCCCTTGGGTCTTTAGGTTTTGATTGAGTTGTCGTTCGTCTGCCCATCCCTTTTGGGCGGCAGTGAGTCGTTGGTAAAGTGCCTTGGCTTTTTGGGGCGCCATCCAGATGGCCTTTGTTTGTCGTATTTCCGCGGTCAGCTGGATGATCTGGTCGTGAAGGTCCTTGTTAGCCTTCCGGGCATGGGCGAGTTCGGTTTGCAAGATCCGCAGGGGTTCCATTCTATAATATCCAATATCTATATATAAAGTATTTAATTGACTCAGTATTTCTACATATATAGTTAACATTAAACATGGGTGCAAATTTCTAGAAAAACAAAACCAGAAAAACGAAAACTCCGGCCATTATTTTTTATTATTATACCAATGTTAATCAAAATTTACAATCGCCGGTCCGGATGATCAGAGTTGTTCCAGGGATTTTTCCAACCATTCCTTCGCCGAGCAACTCGAGTCTACGAAGACGGGTCGCATTGTATTCCGTACCGGTCCGTGCTTGGGCGGCGGCGCCTCACTATAAGTTTCCAGGATCCTCCCCGCAGCGACGTCATCTTCCACGTTGGCCAGGTATTGCCTGACCCGGACCACGTGAAGATCTTCTTGCCTTTGGTGTGCTTCTAGTCGGTTGAGTAGTTCGCGAGCATGTTCTAGAATTTAGCGGGCCGGATGTTGTTCGTCCTTCTGCTCATCGGCCACTGGTAATTGCTGGTCCATTCCCAGCATCTGGCCAGTTGTTTGACTGGGTCCTCCTGGAGATGGCTCCTCGTAGCCTTTTGCGCGCCATAGCAGTCGCCGAGCCTGTCTCCATTCTTCTGCACTGCCAGCGGGGACCCACTTGAGAGCTTCTGATGTTTCCTTAGTTTGTAAATCCAGATTCATTACTGCATCTTCATTGAGTACCCTAGCCGAGGTCTCCTCATTATTCAGAGTTGGTTGAGAATTCATATTGTTGCAATATTCCAAAATTTCTGTTTGAATGGTGATTGTGGACGTACTTTTATCAAATCGACAGAGTGGATGTGTTTCGTACATGCTTACTGTTGTAATCATTGACACACTGTGCCTGGTAGTGGTAAGTAATAAATTTCCGGTGATCTTATTTGTTTGGTGAAAATTGAAATCAGTAAGGATTTTGCAGTGGACTATGAATGTTTATGCTAATTATTGTAATAGTTCGATCGGGTGATTAACGACTCGGTTTGTTTATTGCAATTTACGTTTGATTTTTATTGATTTTATTTAGAGATTCGCCTTGTTGGAATCAGGGGATTTGGGTGCAAGTTTACAGTCGAAATCATCAAAATTAGTATCTAGTAATACGTATTTTTTTTTGTTATTGATTTTTTAATCCTTTTTAGCGAATTATTTATTAAGATTAGGGAAATCTTTATCACTGTTCTAATTTCGAGTTGGGGAACAGGAATCTTATACGGGGTAGCTAATTTCTGGGTTATGAAAGCTGATGAACCTTTGTTTTACAGGGGATAAATGGAATTCAACTTTATAACATTTTTATTCAGATTTTTAGTGGCGTCTTTTCGGTTGTTTCACGAACGGTGAAGATTTGGAAACTATATTCCTTAGGCGTTTGGGACGTACCAGGTGTTTTTTTATTAATCATGGGTATGGTTTCGTAATTATATTCTTAGTACCTTTAGGAATTTTTAATAACAAAAAAAAATTATTTAGCTTCAGCCTGTGGGAACCAATCAAAAATCTTATTATTCGTCCTGAACTTTTCGTGGATTTTGATAACGGTTTGATAGGTTTGAATTTAAAGCTGCATGTTATATTTGCATGTGTGTTACCGATTCATTTAAACATTCACAAGGCCGTTTGTGATCTGGCCCAACACAAACCTTTCCCCATGCCGACACCCAAACAGAGCTCACACGAGATTATTTGTGCACGACGTGGAGAAAGTATCGAACATTCTTCCACTTACATCAAATTATGAAAATTGCTGGAAAATAGTTAGACGAGAGTTCAAGTCTTTTAACCGATTTAAGTTGCTAAAAACTGATTGAATTTTGTAAAAAACTGATTAAAATTATGCGAAAATGAATCAGCATATATACCTATTGTACGACCCTAACCTTGCGTGTTAAATTTGATTTAGTTAAACAAAATTTGACCTTGTGATTTTCTAGTATATTCTAATATTAATTTTATTATTTTTGTAATTTTATTTGACAATTTTATTTTTTAATTTTTAATTGAATTGTTTCCAATTCAAATTATTTAATTTTTGTTCCATTTTTATGGATCTTTTCATTTTTGGTAAATTGTCAAATTTCGGTCAAATTTTAATGTTCTCATGTTATTTTTATGTTTATTTCGTGCGGATCTTGTTGGACTTTGTTATTATTTTAATTTGCTTTTGTGTTTCTTGATTTTATATTTTATTGTTTTCTTTCTCATATTTTAGCATGATTAGTTGGTGTTTTATGGGTCCGATTTTAAATCTGTATGTTGTATTTGCGTGTGTATTACCCATTCATTTAAACAAAATCGTGTCTTGCCCAACAATAATTAATAAATGATTATGTGGAAATTTTTCGAGGTAGATTAACATTATTTCTTTATAATAAATTTATCTCAAATTTGGTTCTTTTCTTTTTATAATCATAAAGTAAAATATTATTTTATATAACAAATACATGCTAAATTTGATTCTTTCCATTCGACATTATAATTATAAAGTAAAATAGTATTATATATATGTATGTAAATGTGATTATTTTCTTTAATCGTTACATTAAAATCGGGAGATGGCTCATTTGAAAAAAAATTAATTGCTATGATATGATAATCAATTATCAATAACATTGCAGACTGAAAGAGGAGTTTACTTATTTTCAGGATTGCCTGAAAATGTATACGAAAGGTACCCAACATGAAAATTATTATGAGTTTTTATTCGAAAATTTCCTGGAATTAAGCCGAAAATAATTATATAAATTTCATTAATATATTATTAAAAATGATAAGAATAATTATCATGATTATAAAATAACCTGAAATAATTATATAAAATTTATTAATATATCCTTAAAAATAAGAAGAATAATTATTATGATTACTAGACACAGTTTCAGAAATCAGTATATATTTTACAAATTTTCAACTTTCATTTTGTTTCTTTTTCTTTCTAATTGGGTATATCAACTTTTATTAATATTTTATTTGTTAACTCTCATTTTTGATAGATAATTTTCTTCTATGACAATAAAATTTACTCCATTTATTTTCTTTTCTTTGAGTTAACATAATAATAACAAACATTGCACGTAAATATACATCTTCTCTCTGAGTCGTTCTACTAGTATATTTTTCATTCGTTTTATATTATTCAAATCTTCCTCATGATCCTTCCCTCTCTACAGAGGGTCTGACGTTGAGGTTCTTGGAGAGGAGATCTGACCCGGCGAACTACCATTAACTACGGGTACCCCCCATATCGAAGTAATAGCTTTAAACTAATTGGTGAGAACTTAATTTTTCTGACTTGCATGCATGTGATCGTAGGATAATAATGGTCAATAAAATTAATAATAATGGTGGATAAAATAACGTTCAGATTACATCATTTGGATTCTTTGAAAATTTTTTAGATAAATGGTAATTTTAAGAAATTAATGATAATGGTTAAGTCTAATAATAATAATATTAAATGCAATAAATGATCATTAATAATACTTCATTATTACTTTTCTCGAGTGATGGAAAACACTTGTCACGAGCCATCTCGTATAGGTCAAGTACCGTGGAAGTGAAATTTCTTTGGGACTTGGTCGATACGAGGAAAAATCATTCTATTTTGTTTTTTATTAACAATGTTTTACTGTTAAATAAATTGACGAAATTAAAAAATTAAAAATAAATCAAATTATATTATTTGAATAAAAAGTATTTTGATATAACAAATACATTTATAGACCTAAACATTACAGGTGATAACATAAATAGAGTTTCCTATATAAAAATTAAATCTTTTGTTGGGCCAGAACTGAGTTTTGTTCAAATGAATCGGACACAACACGCAGATTTAAAATCAGACTCATAAAACATCAATAAAACCACGTTAAAATACGAGAAAGAAATAATTAAAATATAAATCGAAAACATAAAAATAAATTATAATAATAACAAAATGCAACAAGATCCGCACGAAATAAACACAGAAATAATATGAGAACACGTAAAATTTGACCAAAATTTGACAATTCACCTAAAAAGCGAGAGTTCAGGAAAGTTGAAACTAAAATTAAATAATTTGAAATGGAAACAATTCAATTAAAAGTTAAAAAACAAAATTGTCAAATTAAATCAAGAAAACAATAAAATTAGAGTTAAAATATACAAAAATTTACAAGGTCAAATTTTGTTTTACTACGCAAGGTTAGGGTCACACAATAAGTATATATACCGATTCATTTTCACAAAATTTTAAATCGTTTTTAAAACACCAAGTTTTAACGACACAAATTTTTGAGAGATCAAAACTTGTTTTAGTTGATAGAATCAATCTTAAATTTTTGTAAGTGGACGAATTTTTGGAGAACCTTCTCCATGCGTCACACAAACCATCTCAAGAGAGCTCTGTTTGGGTGTTCGCATGGGGAAGGGATAATATGTGTTGAATGATTCGAATGATATGCTTCAATATGAATCTATTTGTAGTACAGTAATAAACGTTTTAAATACAATAACTTATTACGTCGAAATTTTTCCGGCCCACAGCCGACACATCACCGCAAGGCAGTAAAATATACACACTCCAACTGAACTGTGTAAGTGCCATGTAAGTCCGCCAATAGTTCGTGCCCGTGAAGGCTACGACGTGAGAACGCAGTAGCTGGAACGTTAATATTATCCGTCTATAAGGGAGGTATGGAGGTAGTCTTTTGGCTGCCCTCCACCACCCATTTCCTAAAAATTCGACCTAAACTTTCAGATGACAGTCGGCTTAAAATCACCACACCGAGTAGTCCAGTGGCCACTCGTAATTTTCTAATATTGACATAAGAAATATTGTCTTAAGATCAAATAAATGGGGTAACGGGAAATGGCGCCGTAAATCGTTGCTGTGATCACGATTAATAAACAAGTGGTAAAATCAGTAAAAGTAACAAAAAATATATATCATAAGAATTAGGTTATCATGGAAAGTAATGTTAGATATAAAATTTAGCTACTATAAGTGATGACCACAATTTATAAACGAGTACTAAAATCCATAAAACGCAATAAATAATATAATAAGAATTTGACTATCAGAGAATTAATCAAAGATATAAGCTTTAGCTGCTATAATAAATTAACCGTGGATTAAGGAATGAGTACTAAAATCAGCAACAAGTAAGGAAGGATCGGAATTTTATCGGAGGAATAATAGCAGTTGTAAGAAAATCTAAACGCTATAATGAGTTTAACAACCATAAATTAATGAGTAATAAGCTCGGTAAAATTAACAAAATGATAAATAGTTACCATAGGGTAAATTTTAACATTCGAAATTAAATTAGGTATTAAAATCCGGTTGCCCTCGTGGGAATTTAACACCCTCGAGTATAATAGACGAAACTAAATAAAATGAGACCCCAGAAAATAATGATAGATACTAGGAGGTCAAGGAAAATTTTAGCATCGGCCATAATAATACTAAATCCTGAATTCCCCTCGAGGAAGGCCCAATACTAATGATATAAATTGTAGAGTTAATTGGTTAACCCGATAAAATAATAAGATGCGTTCAAAATTTCACGTCACTGTAATACGAGCCCAACAAACGATTAGAATGATAAATGCCTAATATCACTAGATAATAAATAAGACAAAACAGTGTTGAGCAAAGTAAATAGGATCAGTATGACTACGGGATAAATCCACCACAATGATGGATGGATAAGTTTACTACCAGAGTCGATGCCATCGTTAACATAACATAGTGATCAGAGAAATCTCTTCTTCGGGGATAAAAATCCCATGCCCGGGATTTTGGGTTCGTCCAATTGGTGATTAATTATGAAGAGACCAAATGTCCATCGTGTGAATTGACGCGCCATCTTTAGGAGAAACCACGGAGGGTAGCATACCTTCGACGGATTGCGAAAAGTTAGGCCTGCGACATAGTGCAATTTCAAATAGAAATAAATAATTATTATACTCACCAAAATTTACTGACTACCGGAGCAATAAATTCCAGAGGAGCTCAGAGAAAATAAAGTCAAATGAACGCGATAGCGGGAGTTCTGAAAATGAGGACGCAATAAATGGAAATTCTGAAACAAACAAATGTTGCCACGAGTATAATTAAATTGGGATAGGAAAAGTTACACAATAGGCCTAGCTGACGTCTGGAATAGTGCAACAACACACTAGCTAGAAGGCCAGTAGAAATATCGATATCGTCACGACGGGAATCAATAAGAAGAGAATCGACACCAGCCGTTATGAAATATTCCGGTGCACAAAAAATTAAATTCATTAGTCATTAAAATTCGATTCTCGGGAATCACCCACATGACGTGGCACTGCCCTGGTTTCTCATATAAAACCGGATCACTATGTTAATTCCGTCATTTTTCCAAACAGTGACAAAAAATTATGAACTTTCACCAAGGAAATCGGAGAAACGCAGGGACTAGCAACGGTCGGGAGGAGCCTAGCAATGTATCCAGAATGGAACCAGCCGCATGAATAATGTTTTCATAATGTAAATTTATATGAGGACCAACCTTTGGGACGACACAGTCCAAGATAAAATCTCCTATTAGCCAACCGCAGACAATTTTCCAGCGAAGACGATTAGGGATTTCTGAAAAACAGTAGACAATGTTATGAATAATGAATAATAAATTTTCTAAGAAATCCTATGAATTATTTTCTTGTTGTCTGATACGGAGGAAGTCGATGGAGCTATGAACCCTCAGTTCTTCAATATCTAATAGTTAACCATACGATAACTCGCCTCATCCATAAATTCTGCCCGAACGCCACAGACTTCCTTGACTAAATCAAAGATGCATACGACTTGAGACAACGTGGCTCTAGCTTGGAAACCGAGGTAACTACCTCACTCTAGTTCAAGGCTAGTGATTACAGCGACGGCACCATCAACCTTCACTAAAACGCCACGACAAAACTAAACTAAGCCACCAAGTGATTCCCAATGACGAAAATGGCCAACTGATCTCATTGTCCAATTATAAAATGAAAACTAATAAAATTATGACATCGAATTACTGTAAAGATGAGCCCAAACGAATGCAAGTCCCCCTCGTAGGTTTACGAATTATGGCCATAGAGATTACAATTAAATGACGAAACTAAATAATTATGACCAAACCGATAAACAATTGGAGAGAGCTAGGCAACACCGAGCCGAGATTAACAAGGCCATCGCAACAGGAAGCATTCCAAGTACGGATGGGTACGCCCCTCCGTACAACACGTCCTTCCACCTTGACGATCCGAGCCTGGATAAGGATTCCAAGGCAATTAACGTGGTGGTCCTACGGAAAATTCTTTCAAGGGAAATGCGGGACGAAGAGAGACTCCACCCACGGCAACCACGAGCATCCATATGCCAGCGAATTTCCCAGACGAGACAGGAATCGAGGCCGTCCAAGACCTGAGTGATACTAATGTATGAAACAAATAAATCTTGGTCTCCATCTTTTGTTTTCTTGCTTACGATAATTAATAATATAGGATTATAATGAACTTAGGATAAGATTTTAAATTTTAGAGGTGTAAATGAAATAAGTGATCTTCGTGAACATTGGGGGCAAAGAAAAATTCTACTTGGGGTCAATGTTACACAAACCATAAACCCCACACTTTTCAAATATGATAGTACCTATCCTAAGATCATTCATAAAAATAAAATAAGGATAAAATAATAATAATAATATAAAAATAAAGAAATTTTTCCTTACTTCGGAATGATTCCTTGAAGTTTTATAAAAATTATATAATGTTTTTTGATGCGTGTAAAACAAAACGCCTACACGTTTTTACCATATTTCATCACTTTTCCCACAGTTCTCATATTTTCGTGATTCTTTTTTGTTAAAGTTTCTAATTACATTTTAAACTTAATTATCATAGTTATTTTCTAGAATATAAGCGTTTTCTATGAATTTGGAGCCAATTTGATGAAATAGGTTAATTTTTCTAAAATTTAATGTTATTTTGATTCTTTTTTAATGTTTTTATTTATTTTTTTAATATATTTTTTGTATTTTTCTACTCATTTTTCTACTTTTTGTTTTATTTAATGCTAAGTAGGCTATTTTTGATGAAATTTCGATCATTGAAATTTTGTGCGCCCTGATTTTATCGGATGTCGTGCGAGATAAACCACAACTCAAAATATTTGTTTTTTCCCAACAATACTTTACTAGTCGATACATATTATCGTAAAATTGATAGATAACATTTTAACAAATCCATGGAAAATCCGGAAAATTTTATTACAACATCGAATTTGTAAATTTCTTTATTTATATAGTTCAGTTAATCAGTTTCTTCTCCATTAACCACTGGAACTGTTGCTTCGCGAGTTCCGCTTTTCCGGGTCTGAGGTGAGGCCGTTTCGACTCTACCTGATTGGTTACATTGGTTGAGTCCAGGTATGGTATTTGTTCAGGAGCAAACACTAATGGGTACGTGACCGCGTTATCTTCTTGGCAAGCCGAGTGCACGTCTTCCAAACTCCAAATTTGCGTTATTTAAGCCTGAACCAACTGCTTCTCTTCCGCACATCCCCGTTTGGTAGCTTGGCTCGGGACGGCTAAATCTAAGTTGCTTTTACTTTCTGAATCTCCCTACTCATTTGTAGCAGTTGTATGGGAAGTTACGCATTTTCTCCGCATAATTCTGAATAGTAGCCGCCATCGACTATTATGTTTAACACATTTGGTTTTATTAACTCCCATTTTGATATTGGTTACGAGATTCACCGCTTTATTTTTTCCATTTTCTCGTGGTTTCTCTGATTTAGTTAACCAAGGATGAGATTTAATTCTATGTGAGAAAAATTTTACTTTCACCAGGCGTCTTAATGTATCTGATTGGGCTAGTCCCTGACTTTAATCAATCGTTGTATAGGTGATGCATGATTAATTATTCATTTTTCTTAAAATTGAAAAAAAAGAAAAAAAGAAAGGAAGAAATTTTATTTAAGCTATAACAAAATTGACTCATTACCCTTCACCCTGACTTATTCACGTCTAAATTCTCTTCGGTTGTCAGAATATCATAAGTTAGAGTCTTCCATTGGTCCTTGTCTAGAGTATGCATGCTCTTCATTCCGATGTTGGATGTCAATTCGTTCCAGAGCCGGAGTTTGAATAAGGCGCCTTGGCATCACTACACTTATCGGTGCTTCAATTTCCATCAATGCTGGATCATCCAGCTAGAATGATATTCCATAAATGGGGGCGTACCCGTCGGTACTGGATATATGTCCCGACGCGATATCTGCATTGATCTGGTTGAGATGGCATCGCGCCATAATTATTTTCCATCTCGTCTTTCGGTTTAATTCCACCAGTCTGACCATTGCATATTCGGGCTTCTGTCGAGATTCCCGAGCCGGGTTTACGCTTTATTGCAACACTAGGAAGTTCCACTTCATCATTTCGACTCCTTGGGTGTATCAGTCAACAGGACTCTTCTGCTGACGACACTGTTTAGTCAGCGTTATTACTTTATTACTATCATCACCATTATATACAGCTTCTTTAGGTTATTTCTGATTCTCATTTCTATTATATACTGATTACTCGTTGATTATTTACAGTCATTTATTAAGTTGGTCACTTTCAATTGGAATTAGCCAGGTTTCTGATACCCATTGATTGACTTCTGCTTCGTAATCGCATAGTAAATCTGGCTTTATTGCATACTCGGAGACCGTGTTTTTCAGATTAGGGGACTTTACCTTTCATTTCCACGATACTTTCCATTTTCTCCATTGAATACAGCTCTGAAATCATGATCATCCATAGTTACTCGACTTTCTTATTAAACTCCACCAAAAGGAGCTTCTTTGTTGTTGATCTAGACCCAGCGTAGATGTCCGATTGCATTGAGACCCAATACGACAGCTATACCATCTACGAGTTTCTGCGGCATTTAATTTTAATTAAATTTCTTGAACAGACAGCTTACATTGAATCTTTTCCTTACTGCAACATTCTTTAAGAGGACACATTTATTGTAATAACCAACTTTACCGCATTGATAGCATGTTTAAATTTCACTTTTTTTACTTTTGCTTCGTGATTTTGAAGCTACTAGCCCTGCTGATTTTGGTCATTCCAACATTAGTACTTGGACCATCTGTGAGATCCGTTTTCACGATTTTGGGTTTTGAATCTTTATAACTCAAGAAAAAAATTCTAAATCTCAGTTTGGCCCATATTAAGGAGAGACATAGATACGCAATATTTTATTCTGACAATAAATCTCCAAACCTTATTACAAAGCTCCCTGTTGTGTAACATCTAAAAAGGGGGCTTATTGATTTAAAGATTAATAATTGATTTTGAAACTACAATTTTGGCATATTATTACACAATATGTTAGTTTATTTAATTCTACATTATGTATTTATCAAGTCCTCAATAACAATGAACGAAAACTTTGAAAAGGAGACCATAAATAGGAAACAATTTTTTTATTAATTAAATTGTTTTATTAAATGTCTTTTAATTTAAACAAGATTCTGATTTATCGAAACTTGACAAATATGAGTACAAATCAAACGACCCTAAATCTGATACACATGTAGAAACTGACTTTTTATATTTCCTTGGCAATTTACTTACTAAACTACAAGAGGTCTTATTTATACGCGAGGAACTCCACTCGCTAGACTCGCTGCTTGAGATGTCATTAAAGCTGCAAGTAATAATGGACAAATATTTTTCAAACATTTCATTGTAATAATGTTTGGTTTTCTTCGGTTTACTTTTCAAAATACTTTTCATGGAAGAAACCATAGTAAATTCTGAAATCGGGTTGAGAAGAATTTCAGAAACGTTAGTGAAATCGTGGTCAGTGGAAAATATGTTGCACCTGTCTGTTAGAGAAGTAACAAAATCAAATTCAACACCATTATGTTCAGTTTCAATGTGATCTTTCAGTCTCGATGATATTGAAACGTTGTTGTAGCACGAGGTCATGGTTGAGTTGATGGAGAATTTAGAAGAATAAATCGGCTCTATCAGG